>JAHZNC010001620.1:0-73480 GCA_027744095.1 Zhuqinia jingwanae
ATTAAAAAATTCCTAATAGTTTTCAAGTTATCGCGCATACGGCCGGACGGCCGGCAGACAACGCCAAATTATAATGAACTGTAAACAGTTCATAATAATGGTGTTTCGTGTAACATGAATCGGGTGAGGATGTTGCCGGGGCAACTCCAGGATTGGAGAGAAGCATGCAGATTAGATCCTGCCTTTTGATTCTTTCTAGTGGTCTCCACCCTGACGTTAAATGAAGAATGGAAACTAGTTAGTCGGCAAAGTTAGCATCATCATCATCCTTCTATTTTCTAGAAATTCCGCACTGACGTAGCCTGTTGTGGTTTCAGTTTCAATGCTTATAGTAGCACTCCCACCCAAACCTAAACACTTTTTCATCCATACAAATTCATGTACATTTTCAATTTTTGGCCTTTAAAACAATCTGATTCATTATTCTTATTTATTATGAACTATTTGTCATATTTTCTTTGTTTTTTATGAACCAACAGAAAATTTCCAAACATTTCATTTCCAAACCCTCAAATTTTGTTCCATACACTAAATATTAAGATGAGAGTAAAAATAATCAAAATTATTATAAGACTCATAATTTATAAGTGAAGTTACATAAAACAAATAGCAAATCCCCACGCGATTTTGAAAAAGAAGAAGATTCAATCGTAGAAATCGAAACATAATTATTAGCATTATAGAAACCATGAATGAGCGGCCGAAAGAAAATACATTTTTGTCAAAAGTTAACAATATTAATGGCAAGAAGGTATTCTTTACTATTACATTACAGCATGTATATATGCAACATATTATATATCTGAGCCTGCATAATGTTTACATTTTTAAATACATGATGTGTAAAGTAGGTTTAGCTCCATCATATATGTCTACAATGTAGATTCTACATGCTTACATTGGTTTACGTGTGTACATTTTGTCTATGCTTGCTCTTTAATAATCTCATGAATGAATCAACGCCAGCTCTACACTCATTCTTTACACTGAGCATCATCTACAATTTACGCTGATGCGATGCAATTATCAACTTGAAATGCTGCACATCTTATTAATTTACTCGACAAGAGATTCATTCATAAGCTCAATTTTGTTGCTCCTTGTCACATGCAGGACAATTACCTATTAAACTCATATGATCAATCAGGGAAACAAACATTTTTTTTATAAGAACAATAATGTTGTGTTCAAAAAAGAAGAAAAAAAGGGTTTAGTTGCGCAATTTGTTATTGTCTTGTCCCAACTTTATGCTTTAAGGATGTAAACTTTGATGACGAATTTTGAAGGTGTCAAATGGAAACATTTTTGTTTTATTAAATGTGAGGTAGAGGAGAGTTGCTAATTTAAATCTTACAGAAATATACATTTTTTCGTAATTAATCATTCATATTTTTTTAATGAGCCATATTTGTCTTAAATTTAGATTTTCGTATTTGTTATCAACTCCCAAGATAGAAAAATCAAAATAATCATTGTCATTAATTATAAATATATGTATTTTTGAAATCCAATTATTGTATTTCAAAAATACATATTTATAATTTTAGAATATACTGCTGCTGTTTGGCTCCTATGAACCTCTCCTCAAAAAAGCCAGCTTTTTCACATATTTATTCTTACGTTTACGCATACTACAAGCAGCCCATTCATTTCATTTTTGGGATGCTGAGGAGAATAGAGAGATGTTGCTGTTTGTTTCTGTTGTTGCTGGTTGACTTTATTTCTTACAGCATGTATTATATATTAATTTTTATGTAGGTGGTCAGGTAAGTATGCAAGTGCGTCTACTGCACCAGCAGCAGCGGCTTTTAGGTATATATATACATACATACCTAATGGGTACTAGTTCGGTGGGTCGGTCAATATTATATGTGTTCATCTTGTTCTCTCTTTTTTGTTGCTCCTTCTCTGCCCGTCCGTCTAGTCTACCTCTTTTTCCTTCTTACTACCCTTCGTCGAGCCATAAAATCGTCTGGCATTGCATTGTACTGCTGAACTGCTTTGAATATAAGACACACACTACTGACTACTGACTGCTCACTGCACTGTTGACTGTTGTTTATTATACGAAGGAACAATCACTTGTGTTTGTGTGCTAATGCTGAATTGTGGTAATAATGAGACTGTGCTGCTAAAATCCTACCTAACTGGTCTTTCAGAAGGATCCTCCACGATTCCACAAACTGTATACGGGTTTTCACGTTTGAAAATGGTCCTTTGTGCTTGTACAATAATAATAATAATAATAATAATAATAATGCAATGTTTCATCAGCTCTATAAGCACTGTTGTTGTCGCACACAGATCTGTAGGTGTAGCAAATGAAGCATATCACAGCAATTCAGAAAAATCCTCATTCTAGCTCCTCTGATGATCTCAACACCACAAAACTCTATGCATACTTCCAAATTCGCAGAGATGGGCAAAGTACTTTAAGTACTCAAAATACATTAAAAGTATTTCAAATACATTTCCCCAGAATCCATGGAAATACTAAATGCAAAATACTTTTTGTATTTTCGAGTTTAAAATGTGTTTAAAAAAGTCGTAAGTATCTATCTAATTCCATTGATAGCATGAAAATGTGGGGTTCGGTAAGTGTACGCCAAATGGTGTAAATTCTCTTTTGCTTGTGCAAATTTTCTCAGTTTTACACAAACAAGTTTTTCAATTTGCCTATTATTTTAAAAACTCTTGAGTACACGTCAAAATTAAGCCAAAAAAGTAGAAAAATGTATTGGATTTTGTATTTAAAATACATTTGTGTCTTCAGAGTTAAAATATTAAATACACAAAACAAAAAAGTATTTTAAATTAAACACGTATTTTGAAATACAAGTATTTAGCCCATCCCTGAAAATTCCTCTCCCGTTCTATGATCTATTCCTTCAAGATATGATGGTTTTGCAATTTATCGCTATCAACAAAAGAAAATTGTCGTGGATTGAGGTGACTCGTGGCAAAGAAGGTTTTTCTAGGTCTTGGTGCTTTATAAAGGTGCATATCCATATAATATACTACTCCAACGTCCAACTATTTTTTAAACGTTATTATGTATGGAATCACATGTATTATAATTTTATACAATGAGGCAATGTTTATTGCGTGCATATGTCTATTACATCTCTTTGATCTGCCTAAATTAGCTGTAACTAAACATACTTTTCTATTTAAATATTAGGCTAAACAGAATATGTGTTATTTTCAATGTTGTTGTCACCATCCTACCTAGAAATCATGCAAAAAAAAACATGATGACAAATGAAAAAATACGAAAGGGAAATTTGAGTTGCTAAATTTTTGCAATGTCAAAAATGCTTTCTCCATTTTCATGATTTTTCATTTCCATTTCTTTGGTTGTTTCTCTTCCCATGTCACCTGAACAATCGGCACAAGCATTTGAAATGAAAATGCTCCCATGAAGAAACAAAATATCATTTTTGGTTGACCTGCAACCTGAGATATTGTACATCATCATGAAATCCAAAACTCATATCCTTTTCTTGGACTTCTGTTTCTTATTCAATAAAACCCTGCTCTGGGTAGTAGTGTGAGGCAATGTAGTTGTTTTGTTACTGCTGCCACTGTACTAGCGTACATTTCATGTCTAAACCTGGTTTAATATTTATATGATGATGTACTATATTATCATAATATTCATGCATGCTGCATACCTACATCAAAACAATATAAGCTCATCATCATTATCATCATCATCATCATGATTACATTCTTCTGGTAAGTCATTCATAGAACTGACAATGAGAAGCAAAACAGACACTATTTGTGTATCAGTAGTAGTAGAGATTCCTCTTCTTACTTTACTCATCATCATTATCATTACTATCATCATAATATCATGAGTGTAGCACATTTTTTTTTGGTTGGGAAAAACACATGATGAGAATCAGTCAGTGAGCCAGTCTTGCGGTGGTGCATAGTAGTATAATAATGATAATAATAATAATAATAACATTGTAAAGTAACTTACTTTAGTTAAGATTACTATGTATATGGGCATTACCACCACCACCGCTAAATTTTGTAGAATGAAAATATAATGTACACGATGCATGCATCTATGCACATGCTTCATATAAATAGATTAACTTTTACATATAAATATATCGGGGCTCAAGATGGGGACTATGAAACGTGAGAGAAGTTGCATATTATTATTTTTATGTACAATGTTCATCCCATACAATATCTCCTCTCATTTTGAGCAATGTGAGTTTGTAAGCAAGTGGTTTTTGTGTGCTGCTCGCTGCTAGAGCACTGTTGGTGGTTGTGTGGTTTGCCGTGGTATTCCTTTCGTTCACATTTCGTCCCTCCCTGTATCTTTTTTTTGTTTGATTGCTGCCAGTGCACGCGGTAGTTGTAGCAAACATACTAAAGGAACGTTTCGACCGTTCTCTCTGCAGTTGTTTACGAACGTACACATCTCTCTTCTGTATGTGCATGTGTGTGTGTATCCGATTCAACCACTTTGAACTTCAGTTCAGTTTTGCATTCCACCCGACAAGCATCATGGTTTCTCGGCTCAACATTTTTTTCTACCTCCTCGATTAAATACCGACTTTAGATTAGCCACCTACAAGACAAGGAGGCAATCTTTTATTTTTTCAGATTTCTCTCCTTCAAGACACATTTCTACTACATATTCGTCGGCGTCGTCGTCAAATTCATTTTCCAGGTTTTTCCATGAATTTACATTCCATCAACATCCGTAATACATGTTATGCAATGGATCATGAATTTGCATATGCAAAAAGTACTTCTTGCTCTTCATTATTAATGTGACCTTGTTTTACATTTTTTCTGACTATTAATCTATATATGTATATGATATATACATGTATACATACAAATATTTTTTCTTAAAGAAAGAGGATAACGCCGTTTACACGTTGTTTTTACAAAAGTGCTTGTTTTGGGTTTAAAGGTTTTTTCGTTTCTGTTTTTATTTTATTTTGTCATTTTGACATTAAAATAAAATTTAATGGCCAGTGGTGAAAGTTTTTATAATGGAAATACATTTTGATATTTGTGTGCGTAATAGTGAAGGATAGGATATTCCTAGTACAAAAAAAATTTGAGTAATTACGCTACTACCATTCCATTACAGGAAGACTGGACGAAGTTTCTTTGTGAATTTTTATAATAATAATAATAATAATTGTTTACTTTTACATAATTCAGTGTGATACATTTATATTTTGACAGCTACCGTTTTATATATTATATATAAAGTTTTTAAAAAGTTAAAACAAAGTTTGTTGTTTGTTTTATACTTCTATCTTTCTGTATCATTTTTTGTGACGTTGATTGATCAACAAGTGGAAAAGTAGCAACAAAAAAAAAGCATAAGTATGTCTCACATGTTTTTGTCCCATGGTGGGCGCCCCACCAAAGGGAATGGAAGAAAGCGGAAGGGCGTTGATGAATACGCAGCAGAAAATCGGGTGGATTTCACCTCTCGCTCTATAATTCGGGATGGGCAACTAGTGCGTATCCTGGTCTGTCGGTTTTGCTGCCAGTCCATTGGGGCTCGGTCAGACCGGATCAAGGAGCACTTGGCCAGCAAGCGACATCAGAAACTGAAATTGGAAGCTTTTCGCGAAGCTCAGGAAGCGGGTCGGGACTTGACCCAAGAGTATAGTGATGATAGTGTTTCAGGACTACTTCCTGAGCCGCCAATCACTATGCTCAAATTTCCTGGAAAGGCACTTGCACACTTGCTAGGTAATTATTTAAAAATAAATAGTATCCTTTCTAGTTCCGTGTAAATAACATACATAATTTTATACCTACCTATTTATAAGTATAATTTACATTAGTGCTACAACATACATTTAAAAAAAACATCAACAACGTTGTGGTGTTGTTGCTGCTGCTGCTGTTATATATTTTTTGTGTTATAAAAAATGTCTAAACTTTATCATCCACCAACTTAAGTCATAAAAACACTTAACCTCTTTGTGAACTCCAGCAGACAACCATCATCTCATCATCATAAAATACTGTTAGATAAACCAGTAGTAGTAGTAGAAATAGCTGTTAAGTTACAAACACGCTCGTTTAAGCTGTTGCTGCTGCTGCTTTTCCATGTAGTTTAAAACATTGGGATTGGGACGGTATACAACATCTTATGTATACTCATTTTTTCTCGCATAAAACATGTGTTGCTCCATTAATACAACTTGTTGAGTATGACACAAACAGCCATTCAGCTCAAGTCAAGACCACCGTTACTCCTTTAGACTTGTCTTCTTTGCCTGTTGCATGGACAAAGGATTTGACAAAAAAAAGTCTTACACTTTTGACTGTACTGTCGTGTACGTAACATAATATATTATTGTGTGTTGTGTACATGATTGCATGTCATGGTACAGACTACAGACTATGACTTTTTTCTGCAAAAATAATAATAACAATACCTAATAAGAATTAAAAAAAATCTTTTGAGTGAGCATCCTCTACAATAAATGTGCACAATAATGATTATTATCGGGATTAGAGGAATAATAAAAAATATAATAATGATAATGATATTACGTTATCCTTTCGTTATCTTTAATTTTTTGGCTATCTCTCATTCACTATCTGTTATCGCTCCCCCTTCTCTCTCTCTCTCTCTCTCTCTCTCTCTCTCTTTCTCATTCACTCTATTTGTAAGTATTCTCTCTCTGGTATGCAGTAATATAATAATTCAGTGCACTAAACAAGCAAGGAATATTTATTATACAGCTGTGTATGTAAAGGAATACACAGCTGTATAATATGCGTATGCACAATTACTAACCCCTTGTCAATGAGAATAAGTGAATTAAACCTTAAAAAGTCATTGATTCCTTTTGCGATAAAAAAAAGACAAAAGATTGGCCAGGAGCAAAAGTATACTAATAATAATAATATTTACAGCATGTCATATGTGATGTTTGATCAATCATGATCTGATATTACTTGACTGAACGAGCAGAAGAAGTAGTAGTATTTAAATTGCTTTTGTTTTATCATTTTTACCCCATTCAGAAAAAAAAAATACTTTGGTGGTCGGGTAAAATACACGTACGATCTTGTACACGTAACAAAAGTTCCATGTCCTTCTCCGCTGTCGTTACCTCCAGAATTTTTAAAATATGTATTTTTTCCTTTAAACCCTTTTTTTTTGCTTTTACACTTTTTTCCTCTTTAGAATGGCATAATTTAAATTGAACAGGGAGGTGGTGGCATTCCGTAAATACTCTAGTCAACTGATTAATGAAAAAAAAAGAAGAAATTGTGCAAACAGTCACATTCAGTCACTTGATGGGTCACTCACGTAACATCATCACCACCACCACAACTCACTGGCAGTGAATGACCGTAAAAATAAATTTGTCTACATATAGACATACCTATTTATGTATTTATGATTTATCATCAATTTTTTATATTTACTCTGGCTAAAAACGGCCATTCCTCTTTCATCATCTTTTTATTAAGTGCAGAGCAGTAAAATGTGGTAAAAATCATGTATCTGGAAGTACGTATTTGGTTTTAATAATACTTGTTCAAGTAAACAAGCAAGCAGCAGTAATGTATATTATGCATATACCAAAGTATATGATAGTGTGTTTGTGTGTATCTTTTAGTTTTAACAACTATAAAAAAATATATATATTATGAAATATCTGGTTGGCTGGATCGTGGTGATGATCATGATGATGACGGTGGTTGTGTGTAGTGGTTTGGACGATAAAAAGGGGAAAAGTCTGGTTGGAAAATAAACTTTTGTGAGTGTGAGTAGTACATCACCACCACCATCACCAGTTTCAGCTTCTCCTTCTGGAAAGGAAACCAGGAAAGGTTTATCTTGAGTTCGTCTTTGCATAATAAGCACAAGACTTGCTACAGTTCATGGCATTTATGAACGGGGAGAGAGAAGAATGTTCGAGTTTAAATTAAAACAAACACACACATATAAACCCATATAGCACACAATATTAAATATATATGTATTTATTGTAATAATATATATGTACCGAGTCATACAAACAATATATTTGCATTACCGACCACTGCTACTACTATTGCTGCTTCCACCATCACTTTGTCATCATCATCATTGCTGGAACTGGAGATTTCCTATTGCACCACACATAGTCTCCTCGTGGCAGTGCTGTTGGTAAACTACTTTTTTTTTCAAGCAAGCTTGCCCTACAAAAAAATATTGAGTAATTGAATAGAAAAAAAAAATGGTTTTCTTCTCCGTATTTCATTTGAAGATGATGATGATGACGGCGACAAAAATGGTCCGTTCTCCGTCCTCTTCTCCTCCTTCTCCTCACCGTCAGCAGACAACAGACATAGTCAAAAGTATGGAATTTACTAGCGATGAATTATCATGGCACAAGTACGTGCGATACTGTGGCATCATCGCATCGTCAACAAGTCAGAGAGTCGCAGCAGCAAGCCTTTGTGTTGTTGAGCACGTTGCTTGCGCTGCGCTATATTATGCTTGTGCTCTGCGTCGTCGATCTGTATTTATTTTTAATGTACCGTACCGAGTGATCAAGCATCAGCAGCAGTTGGTTACGTCAACCGAAAATACTGTAAAAAGATTGGAGTACGTGAATCGCATTATATTTCATCCTCTTGTTGTGTCTCACATTTTCGTCTTCTTCTTTATGTAACATCCCATAAGCATAACAACAAGTGACTGGGTATAAAAAAAGCAGTGAGAGTAAGATGCAACTTGTTCGCATTAAGACAAAGGAAAAAAATTCTATCATTGAATTATCCATTGAGAATAATGACAAAATGACATCGTCGTCACTACTACCACCACCACCACCATACCAGTCAATAAGAAAAAAATGTAAAAGGAAAAGGATATGACCAATGATGAGCTGAAAAAAGGCTCAAGAAGACAGTAATTGGTTTGTGTTGTTTGCTTAAAAAGAAATGAGCTCATTCATAGTCTATCAATATGATCACGGCAATAGCAACGATCACGTTGTTGATTTTCACATCCATATACTCCCTTTTCATTTACACATGTCCTCTACAGCTACACATACTTATGTGGCCTACTGGGTTATATATGGAGATGATTCAGGTGAAGATGGAAAATAGTTTTTTTTAAAGAAGTTTTCCAATGAAGGAAACAAGACAAAACGTATCTTTGGTGGTGTTGGTGGAAGTAGTATACATTTCTCTCATTCATAATTGCGACATCAGCAGCGAGAGAGAGAGAGAGAGAGAGAATTGAATGAGGAGGAAAAAGGATGAAAAAAAACATTACTCGGAAGGAGGATACCCAATAGAAATCGTAATTATAATACGGCAATAGTAGTAGACACTCATAATTTGCTGAATTACTAAATGGATGCTAATAGAGTGAAGGGAGATAATTACTGTTTCATGATGGGTTTGTCGTTATGGTAGCAATTGGTATTATTGGGATTCTTGCACGTATTATTGGCATGTAGCTCATCATAAGCTTATTCGGGTCTTTCAGAGGTCTCCCTGTATACTACACACTACACATTATATTTATTATTAAGTTAGCAATAAGCCTGAGAGGTAGGACAAAAATGACAGGATTTTTCTTTCCTTTCAATATTTTCTTTGGTCGTATTTTTATACTTGCACTATATATTTATGCATAATGTATGTGCGCATACTTATACCTACACAGATATAACAGGCTGCTTTTGCTTGGGTCTTATTCACTTTCATACACTCGCATGTCATACTGCAGTAGATAGTATAACAGACAGTATCACACTATTCATCAGTATCACTACTACTACTTGCTTGGTTGTGGTGGTGATTGTAATACTCTGATGACTTAGAGCTCTGCCTCTTGTCCTAAATGTGTGCTGCTGCTCTTGGTTGTTATTTGTGAACGATGAACCTTACCAGGCTCCAAAAAGCAATGAACCCAAAAAGCAACCTCAACAATAATGTGACAACAAGTAGTATTGGTACTGGTAGTAGAGTAGTAGCATGACATGGGGATTGGTAATGTTACAGAACAGTTTTTCTGATTGTCGTCGGGGTTTACTTAGAATAACGGGAAATGGTATTTTCCTTCATTTCAGTGGAAGACGATGAAGCAGGAACATTAGTGATAGGGAAAAGACAAGATATTTACACACTCAGTCAGCGAGAAAGAGAGTACATTACGGAATATTTTTCTTTTTCTTTCATGTGCTTTTAAGAAAGAGAAGAAGTAGAGATTTTTCATAAACGGCAGCCACTGATAATGACGGTTTTGAGTGGATGATGATGATGATCCCGATGATAGCATTGATTTGAGAAAAAAAATGTACGTACCTACAAACATATTATGAATGTGTATGTGTAAGATGTAGGTAGGTATACAAAATTCATGCATCATAAATGTGGGTTTGACGCGTATGATTGCGATAAATAAAACCATCGTTATCGGCCATAAAGGAAAATATTGGAAAAAGTTATAAGCTGAAATTTACAAGTCCGGATGGTAATGTCAAATATAAAAGTGGCTCGTGAAATCCTGGTCATTTTCTTTTGACATAAGTGTAAATAAGGTATTCGGTGGATATGAAGTGATAATGATGATAGTACCAAATAGTAATTCACCAAACTTATTATTTGGTGAGTGTTTGACATTGGAAAGTTATGAATGATGAGGATGTTGTTCATGATGACGATGACAATGGTGAGAACACTTTACAACAGTTTGCGTTACTTAGGATCATCGTAGTAATAATGGCTGGAGTAATGCAGAGCTATCATTACTCTGAGCATTGTGTTCATCTTTGTTCATTGGGGAAAATGATTCATAATATTTTCTGCAGCCTACTTGTTTCTTAAACCTAATTGCTGATGACGCTCATCATCACATTATGACGACTAAATTTATTGACGATAATGACGTATGGAATTAGTCGAAAATGCAATTTTCGGTGTTAATGTGTCTTCTTCTTACAGACAGGAAATTCTTATCGTACAGTAAAAGGAAATACGGAATTTTAACAACAATTTTGATAATTATGACAAATACAATAATAACTTGCCTTTGTTCGTCCATAATAATCTCATATATGTATGTACATGTATGATTAAAGCACATATATATAAAGGAACAAGGAAACTATTATTGGGATAAACGTTTGGTCTAAATAAGAATTTTGATTTTATTATTATTATTATGATTTATTTAAAAAATTATATTTTTTCTCAGTGTGTGCATTTCTATCTCATAAGCAATTCGTTTCCTTAAGTCACAAATATAACCCACTTTGATAAATAATAGAGAAAATTATGTAATTAGTTATGAATGAGTTATGGGGCCTCCAGGTTCACTGAATATTATTATGATTATAATTTTTGAAGTGCAAAAATATATTATTTTTTTCCTTCCTCTTTTGTCAGCACTCATTTTACTGAGGGGGTGGCTACACTGGTTACCACAAGTGTACTAACCAGTAGTTTTGCTTAGCTCAGCTAATAAAAGCGTACAAGTTTCATCATACTTTAATTCGAGCAAGTAATCAGCTATGCGCAGTTCCGAAGTAGATTGATATCGAAAATCAAACATACATGCTACGCTTTTATATAGATATTTAGAACAACAATTCGTTGACCATTCGATTTTTCCATAAAAAAATATTTACTTCATGTTCAGATAACATTCCCATCACAAAATTTCTCTTTTTTCACATTATTAACCTCCAATTGTTACTAAAAAGATAAAGTTACTTAATTCAATTCAGTATATTTGTAATTTTGACTTTTAACCGTTTACATTTATTTTTTTGCGCTTTATACCTTTAAAATTATGTTAACTTGAGGCCGTAAACTGAGACTTGTGAGACTTGTCTAATCAGCGAACCTTCAAATATTGCTCAAAAATTTAGGTAAGTCTCCACTCCACACACACACCAACACAGAGCAGAGGGCTTGTAGCAGGAGCTTTAGGTATGCATGTGCACCCTTTTTTTCGTTGCAAATAATGAAGCTAGGCATAATAGTACCATTATATATATTTTTTGCAGGGATTATCTTACTACAATATCGAATTCAATAACATCTCAAACAAGCCCAAAAAGGGTTGCAAATGCAAAAATGGTCTTATGACTATGACCAACAAAAAAAAATCAGCTTAGGTATCCATATATTTTTTTTGCTCTTTGGTTTCCTTACTTGAAGGGAGAGGAAATACTACGCAAGCGCCTAACTCACTACAAAATCAACCAATAAGCTGCATGGTTGCTTTTTGCAGAGAGCCATATGACGATGCACACAACTTTTTGTTGTTGGATTATTGTCTTTTTTTCTGAGAAAAAAGAGAACATGTCCGCCTTTGCCTTTTCTGTTGTGTGTGTATGTGTGATATTCCCGCATCTGCTCATCACCACCACCACCACCACTCATCTTATTGAATGAGGCAACATTACTTACTAAGCGTGGGCTTACTGATACGCTCAACAACTTTTACGGGTATGAGTGATGATGAGAATACTGATCAAACCCGACTTTTGCTTGAAACTGGTGCCCCAAACAAAACAGACAGATGGTGGTAGAAACTGGAAACCTGTTTCCTTATTTTCCTGCCTGTATTCTAAAAGGAACGTGGAATGATGCTACTGTTGTTGTAATGTATGATGACGATGCAGAGCTACGTACATACGCTAGGTTTATTTAAAAAGACTTTTTGTTTAATGTAGACATGTCTTATATAAAATAATGTTACTGCTTCATAATCCGGTTATTATCAGTTTTAACATTTTGTTAGTGTAACAATTTAGTTTAGTAACTATCAAAATACAAGACGAGCGACGATTTTTTTTATTAAAAAAAAGTAGAAAAAATTTCACAATTTGGAATAAATAATTTGACAGTTTGAAAATTTATTCAAATTCACCCAAAATATACAGAATAATATGTAGTCTTGTTTCGTTGTCCTTCCGTTTTGCAAGTAAAGTCATTCTCGTCACAACATCATCATCATCATAGCACCTTGTACTAGGTTACATTTCAGCTCTTCTGTTTATCCGTCATCTAATCACGACACAATTTCAATAATGCCTGTTGTTGTTTAAAAAAACCTGATTCTGATTCCAACTAATCGTGCTTATCTCCTTTAATTGTCTCCTACTTATTCGTACTACATCTTTCTCCTTGTATACCTGAATATATTTTGCCAAATCTCTCAGGTTGTTGCTTTTTCTTGACATACAGCAGATTTGTCATGTAGTTCCATTTTTTCATCCTTCTGTTTAGTGTGCTTGTAATGCTGACATCCTGGTGTCATTTCTGTTATGTAGGGTTCTCTGATGAACTTGTAGAAAAAGTCATGACAATAACAACCAAAAAAACAATGCGACAGTTTTGAAGATTGCAAACAACTTCCTTTGTGACGAAAACCTTATTTTTTTAATTTGATCAGAGTCTACTAAAAAGCAAATAGAACTGCAATGACGTATCATTTAACGGGAGATAGTAGTGTGAGCTGCGTGCTATTGTGTTGCCATGTCTTCACGTTCCCTGATCGCCGAATACATCATATCGCCCCTACTTCCACCTCGTCCTCTCTTTCTCAACAGGATTGAGAGGTTGAATACAACGCAACGGAATGGATTACACAAATAGTACATACTTACTACTTACATGCCTAATAATAATAGACGTTTTCTGTGGTATTAGCAACTGCAGTTAAAATATGAGTAAGGAATACTTTGTAATGCACACAGTGCGAAAACAAGATTGATGCATGTACGGAGAATCAGAGGAAGACTGTCTTCAAGACACTAACTATATCATTATGCATTTACTTTTACTAACATAATACAATTCTTGTGATGCTCGCCAAGATGTAAAAAGAGGTCAAAGAATGGGAAGTATAATGGTGTTATTATTATGACTTATACAGTCTTTTCTTTTTTTTCTGTTGTAAATACTTTTTGTACCCATGTGCAAAAAAATGCTTTGTTCTCTCTCTGCTCGTCGATTGCTCGTAGGTTCTAAGGCTACTTTGTAAAAAGGGTTAAAAAATGAAATCTGTTCCAATAAGGCAAGGGACAACAAAATAGTACACCACGAATGGATTTTCTTGAAAATCTACTTTTGTGTTCTAAGTTGTACTTGTAACGTATTGTATGTACACCGTATACTACAACATCGCATGGCTAATCTCCACATCATTAATTTAACAAACAAAGTTTAAAGATTTCATAATTTTCTGCAAATTTTGATTCGATAAATAATATTATTCTTAAACAAATGTCAAATCCATAATAATTAAATAAATAGATCACATTATTATCAAGAAAAAAAAACGTATTTTTTTAATACTAAACCTGCACCCATTTATCATTGAATATTAAGTAGGGTATTTCAGCCTATTTCTCAAGTACAAATTAGGTATTTACATAAATCTTTTAGGAAAAAACAAACAAGTGAGTGAGGTAAACAAGAGGAATGCTTGTTTTTTTATAAGAATATTTCCACATGATTTGCAATAAGCAGAAAGCAGCAGAGAGAATAATAATTATCTCCGTAATAGCATTTGCTTTTTTTTATATTTAGTTTATTAAAATCATTTCTTTCGAAACGGTGCGAGTTAAATATGCAGAGAAACCAAAATATCGCCACCACCACCATCATCATCATGTGTTGCTCTGCTGTTAAATATTTATGCAAACAAATATATATAAGGACACACCACCATCACCGCCGTACCACCATCATCACCATCACCGCCAAGAAACCATGCATACGGCATACACACACACAAGTACATATAAATACCTACGAACTGAAAGATGCACTTTCAGTTTTTTTCTCTCTCCTTGTTGCCCTCCTGAGACACTTGTCGTGATTCATGTTATCTTCTTCATGCATATTTAAACATGTAGGATAATGTAAAATGTAAATAGTGGTGTAGGTATGTGTATATTGTTACATATACTTTTTTTTGAGTGGACATGATGATACCTCCACTATATATTAAACTGCATCATCGTATTGTCGTCCTCCTGTTGTTGTAATGTCCCTATAGTGGAACAAGAAACCCTCCCTTTTTTTGTCCTTCTCAGGTATTCGTATAAGTAGATTGTGTGTGTATAATTTTGTCGTTCATCTTTTCTTCGACTTCGGAAATATGCAGAGCATATACACGACATTGTTACAAATGGCACATGATTGTAATTGTAAGATAATGTATAAATTATTTCAGCTCTATGGAGATCTTTATATATTATTGTTGGGGCCTCTCTGATCATCACAAAAGTGTCCTTTAAAGATTTTGATCGTCTCGCGTATCTCCAAATTCTACGTGAATTCATTTCAAAATATACATTTTTTTCTGGGAAAATGCATCAACATGGCCCAAAACCAAATAAAAAAACTGTTATATATTTGTATTTAAAAAACAATTTTTTCCAAGTTTCGCAATCCCAGTTCATTTGTTGGTCTGGCAGCGAAGCAGAGGGATAAACGAAAAAAAAAATGTGAAGAAATGCATGCATGCATATAATATCTATCTGTTACATATTATTGCACGCGAGAGTTTGTATGAATGATATGTACATGTGATGCAGAAAAATGTCGTTGTTTTTGTTCTTCTTACGTTGGCTTGTACCTAAATAGTATTTTGTTAGATTCATGTGAAATTTTATTGGTACCTCAACTTACAGCCTCTTGTAAGTTGTAACAGGATTGAGTAATAATAATCATCATAAATGATATTATTAATGCCACAAATTATTTAGAGTTGGTGCATAATCGAAACTTTGAGAGAGAAAAACCTGAAAAAAACCAATAGTGCACAAAATGCAATAAACATGATTTCTCGCTTTGACTACCCAAAAACCTAGACGAAATTTCGTACAATTTTTTTTTCTCTTTGCTTTTTTTTACAAAATTTATTTAATTCTATAACGAAAGCACACTGTTTGCGGAGCTGCGTATATTCGCACAGATAAATGTAACATGTAAGAATTAGAAATTGTTAAAACAGGAATCAGTGGCACCGTGAAGATTTTTATCAGTAGAGTTTTTTTTGCCGAGCATATATTTATAAGTACCAAGCACCAGATAAAAAAAATGTATAATGAACAGTAGTGTAAAAAAAAGAGTTTAAACCTATATAGCTTAATAGTAGCATACATAAATAAAATTTGGTAATGCTGCTTGCTACTGCGTCTTGTTACTCTTGTTAAATATTTAGCAGTTTAATAATGTAGAAAAAAATGTGTAACCAGCTATTAAATTTTTTAACAATAATAATTATAAGAGCAATAATGCCCAATAAATTGTAACAAAATAGTAATAAAAATCCATTTTTCTTGTATCCGGTGACAGGAGCAACTCAAATTTTCGAGTAAAACTATATTTTATTTCGATGGAAACATAATGTGTTTTTTTTTAAAGAAACAGTTTGTATTTTATAATAATAATAATAATAATAAAGGCGCAATATAAAACAAAATGGAAGGAGGTGATGGCAAAAAGAAACAACTCTGTCAAAATTATGTTTTCAGTGCTTATCTCGGCAATAATAATAATAGAGTATACCTAATAGTGATAATAATGGTGGTGGTGGTGGTGGTGATGGTGGTGGTCTTATAAAGTAGAGTGGTAATTGTTTTGTCTTATTGCAATTATAATTTATTATTATATTTTATTTTGCAGGGAAGCCTGATTCACTTTTGTATGTACCTACCTACTTAGTATATATACTTAAACAATATATTCACCATCACGTACAGTTTTTTTTTTTCAAGATATGATGCAGCGCAAGCGCAATATTATTTTTATGTATCATTTTTACTACTATTTCATTTTTTCTACCTGCTCTGCTCTTAATAACGGACCTGCGTCTGTGTTGTAAACGTTGACTGTTAATACTACTACTACTACCCAACTGGCATGAAAAAAAAATTATAATCTCTCCCTAACATTTTTTTTTCACAATCTGACAAATCAGGTTATGTACACCATTGGGCTGTGAGCATGTTTCTTGTTGTAATAAGAAGTATATATATATGCATGTATATGTATGTATATGTTTCTGGTGGTGTTTTTTGAGTAAAGCAATAATAATAATAATAATAATGCGATCAAACAATCATCATCATAAGCCAACCAAGAAGACAAAATGAAAACACTGAAAGTAATTTCTTGCATGTCTTGGCAAGAATTACCACTTTTTGAACTTTTGCATTTGATATGATGATTTAAGCCAGGAGGACTAGTGTGCTCAGCGCTCTGCTGATGCTAATGCTCACTTTTCAGTAGTTTTGATGCCATGCTGCTCTAGCGTATGTTCTGTTGATTTACATTTTATACAAAAATCAAACCAAACCACCACCACCACCACCACCGACTACTACCACCATCCCACTAGTAATTTCTTCTTATCCTTCCATTTTTTTTCTGCCTTTTCGCTTTTGTCTGTAATATGCATCATTGCCATTTTCTACTATTGCATTGTATCATTTATGGTGTAGTTATATTATCTACCACCACCCCAAGCCTGGTCTGCTCGTATGATGGCAGTCATGTCATGCCCATGCCCGACATAGTATTCGCAAAGAAACACTCATACATTGACCTGACAAACTACTACTACTACTACTGCAACAACCACTGCTTATACTACTGCTGTTGTGATTAATTGAGAAGTTACCTCGACCAATTCGTAGCAGCATCTTATAGACACTAATCTATAGCATCTCTGAGAGCCAGTAATAATAATAATTTCTTTTTGCGGCCAATGACTGACAAAGAGACAAGCGTATATTATATGATGCCATTTTACACGCACTTTTTAATCCAAAAAAATCCCTCTTACTACTAAAATACCCTCTGCGCTCAGTTTTTCTTGTGTTATAAGCAACCGCTCCACTGCTGAAGCTGCTGCTCCCTATTTAATTAGTTTTTCTTTAGTCAAGTCTTTCTTTGCATTCAAGAATGAGGCGTGGCTAGTGCGTAAGCTTATATAGTATAAATAATAATCTGCACAAAAAAGTTAATCTCTAATCATTTTACTTCATGTGGCCTTATCAAAAAAAGCACAAGAAATCCTCCAAATTACTTTACAAAAATGAGAACAGACAGGACAAAAAATGACGTATTATACTAATCATATCATGATGAGCATCGTCGTCATCAGCTGCAATTCATATGATCATCATTTGCTGACCACAATACTAAAAAAGTACTAAATGATACAAAATAGGTACATGGTTTGTGTGCACAAACAAGAAGCGTGCACAGTACAGTACACCACCACATACGAGCTTATTTTGGTGTGCGTGTACGCACTATTACGCATGTAGTTATGTAGATAGATTGCTCATTATTAAAGCTCTCAAGTTGTAACTCATCAAAGAATCCTATAGCCAAAACAGCAATACCGTCACGACGGCGAAGAATGTATAGTACAAAAAAGTCATTCCCTTTTTTCTCAATGAATCTCAACCATAAATGCAATGTATCAAATTAGTTCTACTTAACGAATAACAAAATGTGGGTAAACATCTTTTTTTTGCATCATCCCACATATATATTCATATTATATTATTATTTTTATACACATTTATACATACCTATACATATAGTACTAAATATGTTCACATGATAACAGATATATGTGTAGCCGACTTTGTAATAATGGACAATATAATTATGCTATTAGGCAATATGCACGTATGCATATAATAATATGAGCATAGGTATCTTTATAACATCATCATAATAGCTCATCATCATCATCATAATCATCATCCTCAGCGTATCACTGAGAAACCGACTGGATTTTGTTTGTTTGGCGAGTTGCATAGCTTCAGGTTGTGTTGTGTTACTCATAAATAAAAAAAGAAGTATATACCTAACCAACACATATAATATAATATACTATGCATATACATTTTAATATCAAAACATACCTATCCCATTTGTAGTAGGTATATTATATGAATAGTTTTATCATTCTATCACAAGCACTGCATGATTTTGATTACCGTAATTACTATTGCTATTACTGGGTGAGTGAATGAATGAAAGGTTCCATAGCACATATATTTTATGCATATAATATGTATGTATGAAGGGAGATTTTTTATAATCATTTTTTTGGTTCACACACACACAGAAAATTATTTTTCCACGACTGCTCAAACCGATTCACTTTTCAGTTACTTTTTTTGACAAGTGAATGTGCTCTCTGATAATATTCATAATAATAATCAATGAAAGAGAATATGAATGTATGTCTAATAATGCATCTATGTATTTATAAGTATGTCTGGTAACACTTTCCCATTTTTTCATTTGTACTATGAAAGAACACACATGAATTAATTTTTGCTGTGTGTATGTACAGTACATATATTCATATATATTGTGCGCGGGAGTAGTATCTTCTTTTAGTTAGACGTAAAAAAAGAGTAATTTCCGAAGAACATAAAAATCACAAATCCTGACTTTTCAAAGGTAGGTAACTAGACGTTTTCCAAATTGAGGAAGGTAATAAAGAATAAAGTGAAGACAGCATAATAAGCTGCTAGAAGTAATCGTTTCTGATTTTTATGACATCTTTAAAACTCAGCGAATACTATTTACCTGTGTACATGGTTATCTCCATCTCGTCGTCATCTTCGGACATGTCATTATTACTATCGCATTGCGTCACGGCGTACAACAACTGCACTAGTGACGCGTATGGTCAGTAGGTTAGTAACGTTAAAGCCGATAAAATAAGAAAACGAAAAACGCGAATTTTTTTATGGCGGTCTAAATGCAACCACCACTATCATCACTATCACCATTCAAATATTTTCTTATTATTATTATGCACGTAGCATAATGTGGTGACTGTCTAATTTTCAGAATGATTTATAGATTTCCACTTGCTAATAAATAGTAAAAGTGAGCCTCACATTTTCAACTCATGAATGATCATAATAAGATTCATGTGCAAATTCAAGATTGGGAAGATTTCCGTACTTCCTATGCACCAATCAATAAATGTGCGGTTTTAGTGTTTTATAAAACATTAAGTCGAGTAAGCAATTTAAAACGAAATGATTATACTTTTTTCGTACTCCTTTTCCTGAGAGTCAATAATAATAAATCTTTCTTTATAGTGCTTGTACCGTTAAATTGCCTGCGTTGTATTTGTACAGGATGGTGTATCCAATCCTCATTTTCGTTTTTATTTGTATGTACCTACCTACCCATGTATGTACCCATGCATATATCTCTGACTGATGGTAAGCAACCTTCAAATAGTCATCATTCTCGTTTATAGACAGTCGTTATTCGTTATATGGCCAATGTGCTATTATGAGTTATATGCTACACCTTACTATGTATCAAATCAACAACATTCCCCTTGCACACTTCCCTTTACCACGGACATTCATTTTCATACAAACAAAATATTACAAAAAAAAGTGGGCACGTGGATCCTTGTCGTCGACGCTTCACGTGCGTAATTGCCTAGAAAAAAATAGTGTAAACTGTCGAAAAGTCATATGTTTGTGCGTGTGTAAAATCTTCAACTTGTTATAAATTGGCAATCCATTTGGACTATGAGTAAAATAGCTGTATATCCATATATCATCACACTTATTATTATTATTATTATTAAAAGAGTAATTTGTCAAAATCATTTCCAAATCTGAAAGTTTTGCTCGTTTTTCCAGAATTTTTGTAAAAAGCGGGATTCGGATGTATATTTTTTGGGGGTTTCTCCTTCCAGTTTTGACTTTAAATGATTAACAGTTTACTTGTCAAGTTGATTTTTTTTTCTACTTGCCATCATAACGTCTTTCAATCGATTTTTTACTTGGTAACTTCTTGTATCCATTTCAACAGAAACAGGTTTTTTTCTTGGGCATGTGTAAACGCGTATGACTTATTTTTACTCTGGATCTGCAACATTGATCGATGTACGAAAAAAAATATACACCACATATATATTTTTTGGGGTCATGTCATGTTCTCTTGTCATATGTTATGGATGGCCATGTATGTATGTGTTTATGAGATTCACCAAATTTTCAGCAGGATGATTTTCTGTCATGAACAAAATCGGATAGTGAATGATAGAAAGGCTATAAAACAGATTACTCAATTCACAACATCATTATATGTCGCTGCAAGAAACAAAAATCTTCATTTTCTGTGCCTTGTTGTTGTTGCGAGAGAGGAATCGAAAAAATACATATATTTCAAGATATCAGGTTAACCTGTAAGGAACGCAACCTATTCTGATCTGATGATGAACATTTATTAACCCGTGAGGTTTTAGCAGTGTGGTGGTGGTATATGGCAATTCATCATCATCATCACCATCATCCTCATGATAATCATGTGTTCACTCAAATCTTTAAACTATTTTATATCCCTATTTTATTATTTACATTTTATATAAACAAATAGCTGATAAAAGGAAAACGTGCAGTCCATTCACTTGGCTTGTAGACAAACGCATTTGATATACTCATGATGATGATGATGACCGTGACTAGTTCCGATCTGAAAAAGTACATTACACGTTACACAGTGATTTACATGTCTGCCTGCACATATTAAAATTAAAATGTAATGTACAAGGCAAAATCTGAAATAGCAGCAGCAGAAGAGCAAAGTAAATGTGATCATGATGATGAGATTGATGACGATGATGATGAAGGCCTTTCCCTTACAGTCATGTATATCATCATCAGGGTTAGCACGGCACTGCTCTCTATTGCTACATTGCTTTAAGCGACAAAAAGGCTTACCTCATTTTTTTTTCAAGATGCTCATATTTTTTTATTGTGAATATATTTTTTATATATAACATATATGACACAACTGGTAGGTACAGTCGACGACATATTTTGTAGTCTATTGAATCGTTGTCATCGTATATATATAAATCGAAATTTTATCCTTCCATGATGGGATATGTGTGTGTTTGTGTGTGTGTGTACGCATACATAGTCAGTGCTTAATATAATATACCACTGCAACAAAGATGGCAACCATTTTTACTAGAGAAGAATTAATGCTAAAAAAAGAAAATTATCAAAGAAGGCAAATAAGAAGCATTTGCATGACTGGCCCCGAAACTGTGATGCCACAAAATGCGAACATGAAAATGGTGATCAAACAGAGAAGGGAGCGAGAGAGAGAGAGAGAGAGGATAATGTTTTGTTGCATTGTTCATACAACTGGTGGTATGATATGATAACATTAACATGCGCAGTGGACTCAGTCTCTACCTGAAATTTACATTCCACCTTTATGATATGGTGATGATGATGAGGATGACGATAAGTATGATGTTTCCTTTTACATTTACTTTAGCAGAAAGAAAATAAAAAGTAAATGCGTGAACACAGAGTGTTGTGTTGTATTTGCCATATTTAAAAAAAACCGTGAGTGAGTAGTTTTGTGAGTACGCTTTAATCTGAAAAATGAAACAAGACCAGCCAACTTTGAAAATTCTTGACTTGTCTTCTCCTTTTTCTTCTTTATGCCTCCTTTCCACGGATGGACGGGCAAAGAAAGAAGCAGAGCAGAGAGCACACAGTATATATACATATATATACACACACAGAAAAGTGAGACAGACAGGCATGCCAGTGGTTTTTATTCTTTATTTTCATGGTGGCGGTGGGAAGGAACGATCCGAGAAGCATGGGATGGCATAAAATAAGTTTACTTACTTTACAACTCCTACTGCCTGCGTGCACTCCACAAAAAGAATTAAAATATTCCGTCTTTGCGTACCTATATTATCCTTTTTGTTCTATTTGCTTTATATGCCCATGTCATCATCATGATCATCGTCGTGCAAGTAATAAAAGTACGGTATTGGTAGGATGACGGGAAACCCGGAGGGGGATTTTTTGGCGTTTCACTGTAAGTTGTGTGTGTGCCCCTTTTTTCAAGTTTTCTTCTTTGCAACAAGAAGCAAAAAACGGTAGATGTGAAGTGTACGCGTTTCTTATATGCTTTTGGGTCGAAAGCTGTGTGTGCGTGTAGGATAAACACTTGGTGAATTCTTCTATCCCCTTTCTTACCTGACTTAAAGGAAGATAGAGACGCCTCGCCTCCCGGGACTTGTTCATTTATACCTACGCAGTTAGTGGTTGTTGCACACAAAATATCACTCAGTCCTTCCTTATATTTCAGTAGAGCTATGTTACCTGATCATGCTGTTGTGGTTGATTGTGAGAGTCTGGGAAGGAGACATGGAGTCGGGTAGCAGTTGGCTGACAGTAAAAGCTCAACTCCTAAGAAGAAGAAAAAAGATAGGTAAAATGGAATCCATACTCAGGCAGGATATTGTATACACGACGATGACGACGGTAAACGCATGGACGAAAAAGCATATATGGGGGAGAAGAAATTACACAAGCCGTCATCCTTATTGTTATGCTATGGTCATTATTATGCTATGTTCAACTCATACAGGGCTTACAAAAACCTTCAAAATTCTGGTGGTGGTAGAAAAAAGATACGCATGGTTCCATAATTCCCATTTATCCATGCCGCGCATGGATATGTGTGTACCTTTTTCAGTCTAAATGTATGAATGTACCTATTGCTGTATACATACCTGTGTTGCTCTCTACCTAAAAATCGCCTTGCATGTTTCGTAAGATTTCAGATAACTACTTTTGTAGTTTCCACGGGCATAATCATGCCCGTTTATCGTCTTGGAATTTCAGGTGATTTTTATCCTCCCTTTTTTCACGAAGAACTTGTAAAAAATGGGAAAACATGAATAAATAGAAAATTTCAGACGTGTTCAAGAATAATATTACCCGACGACAGGAGCATAATAAATCCTACATATTTTTTTAATAAATATAATCAAGCAAGCAACCCTGCTTTTCTTTTATTATTCTAACAATTCCATTTACGGGTAGCACCATCAATCGTGCAAAAACATAGAAAAAACATGCATTGGAACTTTTTGAATGCCGATAAAAATGTATGTACGTGGGAGGATAAAAGTTTGATGCAATAGTAATAACATATTTTTTATAGTGATATGCCTTCTCGGATTATTATGAGATGGAGGGAGACCAAAAAGTCCGACGATTGACACAAATATTATATATTTTAAAAATTGAACAAAAATAATATTTTTTTTTGTTTGAATATGAATACGACGACATGTTAAAAATATTAAATGAGCGTTCATACATACACCATAACGTATGTATATATACATTTATAAAGGAAAGTAGTAAAGTAAACCGAATGATGTAGCAGGTTTTTT
Source organism: Zhuqinia jingwanae (assembly GCA_027744095.1). NCBI lineage: Eukaryota > Metazoa > Arthropoda > Collembola > Entomobryomorpha > Paronellidae > Zhuqinia > Zhuqinia jingwanae. Next base: position 24,269 of record JAHZNC010001620.1, read on the forward strand.
GTGCCTTTTCATTTTTTTTTCTCTCTCTCTCTCTCTCTCGATCACATTCTGTGAGGGTGAGTGCTGTTGCTTGCTCTTTGTGTTAAACCCTTGAGCAAAGCGGTTTTTTAGCGACACACACACACACACTGGCAACAGGAGGAGAAATGTATAAAAAGGAGGAGGTGGAAGGTGGAATATTATACACGAGAAGAAGAAGAAGAAGAGTGGGTGAAGTGAGCAAGAAAAAAAGATGAGAGAGAGAATAATATCGTTTTTTTTTTCTTCTTCTTTTACTGATGCTGCTGCTGAGGGAGAAGTGCATAACAGGTTATAAAGGGAGCAGCCAAGCAGGGAGGTTTTCTTCTTCAAGCTCTTTTCTAGGTTAGCTGACTTACCTGACAGGATGTTTCTTTTAACCGATTCTTCCACTTGCTAGATATAATATATTCGCCTTGCTTTTATACACACAAATATATACATATATACTTTTTGGTATCCATTTACTTTACTTGGGTTTCACAAAGCATGTTTTTTCGTCTTAAATGTTCATAATAATATGAGGTTTTCTAATGTTTAGATATGTATGGATATATACTCAGGTATGTATGTATAAGCAATAGAATAAAATACTGCGCAAGCTTATTAATACCTATTCTGACTTACTTTAGCTCACACATAACACTCACCTCCTTCCATTTTTTTAAGTGAAACTTTTTAGGAATTAATGTTTGTAGATAGTGAGTAAAGAGAAGGCAATAAAGTGAAAAAAGGAATTTCGTGCAGTTTTTAGATACCGAGGCCATGCAACTAAACTCCCACCACCATCGGCAAAGGTATATGGTAGTAGGTAGGGGTGTTGGTTTTAAAACGTGTAAGTTGAACGAATTTGCTCCAATGCATGAATGGTATATAGTTTTTTGACATCCCTATTTCCTCTAGACTCTTGTCCACCTGTTGCTCCGCCTGCATGCTTGTCAAATGGTATTCACAGATCAGAGTTATATCCAAAATTTGAAATAAACACGGTTGATCATTTTCTCCGGGTAAAATAAAATAATTAAAATAGGTATGTTTACATATATGGATAGGCATAATGGAGCTCTACTAAAAAAATGAAATATAAATGGTTCATCTAGAAATCGTGCTTATAGTGTATTTTTTAAATTACACGTTGTTTTTACAGCGTCGTTCATCGGGTTTCACTTGATTTCTGACTGCTACGTATTGAATTTCATCATCTTCATCATCATGATTATGATACAAGCTAAAACCATGTTTTTCCGCATTCAGGTCAACTAGAAGCTAGGGGAGCGAAGAAGAAAAATTGCATAGAAACGCCAATTGGTTGGTTCTATAAATGCTCATTTTAAAACAACATGCTGAGAGTCTTGCTTTTGTAAAAAAAAAAATCTCAACCAGTTTTTCCTTATTTGAGAGAGTAGAGTAGTAGTCGTCGTTTTATAATAAACGAAACGCAAAGCAAAGTACAGAAAAAATGAGCTTACAACTTTCCATGGGATTTCATTATTTTTTTATATACATTGTTTTCTGCATGAGAGATGTGAAGCAGTTCTAGTACTAGTAGTAGTAGTAATGACGGTAATTACAATAAGTGAAATGGTTCAGTAGGCCATGCAATCTTACAGACAGAGTGGGTATATTTTTTCCCTCGCTCACAATCAAAAACCCGTCAAATAAGTTTTTAGAAAAATGTTGTGTGTAGATAAGAAATATTACAACGTCAAGAGATGTAGTAAAATATCTATGTCAGAAATGCTTATTACTTTGAGCTTGAAATTGTTTACACTTTCGATTGAATAATAATAATATAAATTCGGGCAGGTAAATACAGAAGAATCTGCTTTGTGTGCGTGCATGAAATTGTTTCGTACCATTTCTTTCTCTAATTATCTGGAAAAAACATGCATGCGCAGAAATAACAAAAAGTACTTAACTATGTAAACTACGTAGGTATTTTTGTATTGTTTGCAATAGTATACTTAATTGGTAATGAGCGCAGAACTGCATGATAAGTGCAATTCTATCTAGGCGTTAAAATATGTGTATTGTCTGCGGTGCTGCTATATAAAGTCGTCGTTTTCATCTCAAATATATTTTTTTTGGGCATTTCGCCAGTCGGACCAAACATATATTGACGATTTATTATTTAAAATGATTTTGTGTGCAACGTTGAACGTGTACGGCAATATTTTTTTTAACACGACATCCAAAAAATCCGGTTTTCTGAGAGTAGGTGATACGGAACTACTTTATGCACACATGAAGAAGTTTCATACTTTCTCTGATGATGATGAGTGGTTACTCTGTGGGTACCACTACTACTGGTCTGCATTCTGCATATAGTATGACTCAGGAAAGAGTACATGTTCCAAATAAAAAAGGAAGGACTAATCTACAAAGCAAGACAACAACAACAGCAACCACTTTTTTTATCGTTCTTTTTGATTGAACATAGTAATTCTGATGCATAATATGTAGTCTTCTTAAGATTTTTCCCCCTCTCTGTATATCATGCCACATTGGTTGTTGTTGTGTGTGTGGTACACTAGCCCATGAATCATATATATATTTTTTGGAAATTGCACCCACCTATTTTTTGTGTCGTTCAACATTTTTTTCTTTGAGCTTAGTGTACTTTGTATTGTTTTTCTGAGTAATATGAATGAACACATCCCCATCAAAAAAAAATTACAATTGTTTAGGATTTCACTAAAAACTTGCAATTTCACTTGTGTTTATTGTACATCCGAGAAATTTTACATGGTCTTGTAAAGGATACAGTGGGATCTGTAATATTTTTTAAATGTGTCTCTATCCTGTAAAAGGATGTGAAAAAAATATATCATATTCGGGAAAAATATATATACATGTACGTACATTATTATAATAATACTTTGTTGTTGTTGTATTCTTGTACGTTTTTTTACACATCCGAATGCACGACAACGAGACGGTTTCTTTTTATCATTGTCTTATTGTGCACGTCGTACAACCACGAAAAAAGGTTATCTCGCCATCTTCTCTCTCACATGTCAGCAGTGATGAGTGTGTGTGTATGTATGCTTGTGACTATATGACGCGACGAGATGATACCGAATTGTACCTGCATTTCGGCTCTCTCTCTCTCTTCTCTTTCATTCTTCTGTTTGAAAAAGCTCGAGGCAATTTTTCGAGAGAAAAAATCTTTATATATATTGTACACAAAGTAGAGTTGCAAACATATAAACACACAAAACAGACTTGCATGAATGCAGGTCTGCCTGTCTTTTGTGTGTGTGATGAAAAAAATATATACCTATTTAGTTACACAGCTATATAGCTATATATCATGCCCAATATAAGGATAGAGCATAGAAATTCCCCATGTTATTTTCTGCAAATTATCCCGTATCCTACCTACTTACCATATATTGCCATTTGCAAAGCAAAGAGAATGCAAAGTGGGTAAATAACGCGCAGACAGAGAAATGATAATGATGAGCATGCTGCTTGCTGCTTTTTTTTTGATGACGATGAAAAGAGCTTGACGTTCTCTCTGTGAGAGAATAACGATGATGGTGAGTGTATATATATTTCGAAATTTTTTTTTTGCACGAAACCCTCGTCAACTTTCCATTTATGTAAGAGAAGTACAAAAAAAAGCTACCAAACAATTACGCTTCTACATGGTTGAATTTTACGGCCAGTTGAAAAAGGGATAATATATAATATACGAAAGCATGTATATACATATTATTATGATTATGAAGGTAGGTGAATGGATATACTTGAAAGCTTTAAGCTAGATTGGCTAGCTTTTGGAAGGCTACACACAAAAATTCGTAATGCATGCGGAGGCCCTGAGGACTCGTCCTGTCTCATTTGTTTGTACCTCTTATTTTTTTTCATCAATTTGAAAAGAATCACATTACCACCATCCATATCCAAAAGAATCATTTGATGATGGAAAGAAAACACAACACTTGAAGAAGAAGAAGAAGAAGAAAAAAATTAAAAGTGTAAATCTCATCCCCATTGAAAAATGAATGTATATATGCCTACGTAAAAACAAGATTTTTGCAAGGAGGGTTTGACTGATTACCGATTTGCATGTTCAAGGATCATCTGTTTTTTCTTCATTTTAGTACCCGTTGCGTTGCTATCATTATCATATCATCATACCCTTTAAGTCCTCTTGTCTGTCTGTGTGTGAGTCACAATACCAATAAAATGTTACTATATTGTAAATATAAAATGTAATAATAAGTTTGTAGCTTTAGGGGTGCGAGCAGAAGTAGTACACAGAATTACAGTCAGTAAGTCAGCAGAAAGGATGGAAAAGAAGGGAACGGATAAAAAGGAGTTGGCTGTTACCTGCCACCATTAACAATCAAGATTTGTCCATGGGATGTCGAAACAAGAAGGGCATAAATGCACGGTGGTGGTGGTGGTGGTACTTGTGTACATGTTTGTGTTTAGGTATAATGTGTGCAAAAAAACCAGGGGCAGAGAATCAGGCAACATCAAGTTAAAAAAATATATTTAATATGACGATGCTCATGACAACGAAATAAAGAGAAACTGGGTGATTTACCATTATCGAATCGTGGTTGCCATCATCGTCATCATCATCCTCATGGTTTTCATCATGATTTTGGTCAGTCTTGAAAAGATCAGCAGGCACATCCACGTATATGTAATAAGGCTAATGCTAGCAAAACAGGGTGAGTCAAAATAAAAAGTAACAACAAAGCAACAACAATAAGAAACCAGCATCATCAACAAAGTAGAAATGCAAATCGAGCCTCTCAAATTCTGCTGCTGCTGTTGATGCTGCTCCTCTAACAGACCAGGGGCTACCCTGAAATGGGTAATTGCGAAATCCCTTGGTTATATTATATTATTATTATTATCGTCATCTTACTCATCATCATCATCATCAAGATTGCTCTTTTCGTTTGTCGTCGTCATGAAAAGTTTACCATGTAAAGTAAGATATTACCATGCGCGGTACGCGCAAGCAATTTTTCTTTTAAATATCACATCCACCCGTTTACTATGTAATAAAATTACATCGTGTAGTAGTGATCCTTTTCGGCTTTACCCTCTCTGTTCAAAAAGGGAGTATAGTGATAGTAGAGAGAATGGTGTGTGTGAGTCTTGTTGAACGTACTGCAGTATCGTGGGATTGCTGTGCGGTATAATGATGATGATAATAATGAATAAGTATAAAAAAAAGTTAAAGTTGTTGATGGTGATGTTTCTATTCTTCGTTAGTACATATCATGTATACTGTATTTGTACTTCATCTCAGCATCTCCCCGTACTTTTTTTATACTGAAATCAGTTTGGTGTTAGGAAAGCGACAGTGAGTGGGAAGTCGGTTAAACGACAACCTTGTATCTCCTTCTCTGTACAACGGAATATCTTCTCACAGGTGTGAGAAAAGATAGAGTCCTGTCTCTATTGTTGTGTGTATACATTGTATATACAATTTGCTGGGTTTTTTTTATTATGTAGAATTACTGAATGAATACAATGGTACAGGCAGGTAGACTATGTTGCTGGTTAGGCTCTGTGTGTTTGTGTGGTGGTGGTATTTTTTTTTGCAAACCTTCCCTTCTTCTTCCATCCACCACCACAACAAAACGCAAAGGCACGAACACAACACACTACTACTATTACACTGTAGTTTAGATTGTACATAAAATCATGGCAAATAAAAGTAAGATGGCCAAAGAATGTAAACCCTTTTTACTATCATTAGCGTACATTCTTGCTCAGTCAGTTGATGTATTTATGTGAGAGTGTTTTTCATTGTTGAGCAGATTTGGCCTTAATCATGTCACACAGTGTCCTTAATTTTCTCGGTATCCTTCTTTTTACGATTCTTATCGCCACCACTACTACTACTACTACGTATACTGCTACCACCACTTTCAGTGTGTAGTAGTTTCAAAAGGCACACAAATACATAACATAACTAACATAATTTAAGTTGAAGAAAAATATATAGGTACACATCATAGACTACACAAATGACAAGTCATTCATTATGATATAAATGCAAACAATGTACAAAGACGAGTGGTGGTGGTGATGATGTGTATAATAATTTATATAAAAACCGAAAGGTGGAGTACAAAGATGCCAAGTCGTATCTTTAATTCCCTTTATATATTTTTTTATATTAAAAAACCCTCTCCTTGTATACTTCTTTAGCTCCATTTCCGCTGATGGCAAAAGTAATAAATAGTAACAATAAAAATAGCGACAATAACAATAGGAGTGAGTGAGTAAAAGGGAAATTGGGAGTGGATTTGTAATCGGGTAAAATGTATACATAATGAGCAAATAAACAGGAAGCTACGACGACGACGACGATGAGCTCCTCTCTGATATCATTTTTATTGTCTATAGAAATGCGTATTTTAATTTTATTATTATATACTATCGTTCTCATTGTCGGTTTCTAATCCATGTTGAAATAATAATTTGAAATACACATCAAGTAAGGTAGAGTAATAATAGCTTGAAGAGAACCGTAGGTGGTTGCTTTTACGAAAGCGAATTTTCTGGGAGACAAAAGCGTTACAAGTGTGAGTGAGAGAGCCAATATGTAAATTTTTCGCCGCAAGATCATTATCAGTAACTACTACACATGCACACATAATCATGACATTTCTGATTGACTCGCTTTGATTGAGAAACATGGTGAATATGAAATTCTTTTTTTTTCTGCTTCTCTTTTAATCTTTTACTCGAGAAGACTCAAACTACCCGACTGTTTTTTTTCGAGAGGGCGTGTTGAAATGAAAACAAAAAAAAATCTAAAAAAGGATATTTTGTATCGTGTTGTAAGAAGAAGTAAAACAAAAATAACGTATTTATTATATCGACCGAGTCGGTGTAAAAAGGATATTTTTGCGACGACCTGCCAGTTATAATTTTTGTTGAGAGGGCGTTTTCACTTGAAAAAAGATGGATGTACGTATAAAGAGAGAGCTTCCTATAGTACTCTTTTATGTATACACACAGATTATGTCAGTATGATGATGGTAGGAGCGCAGGAGCACGTCATTGGCACTTACGTGCAAAATGATAAAATGTTCCCTTGAGCTTAATGAGCTTAGTTAGAGTTGGCCTGTGTGTGTGTGTGTGTGAGTGAGTGCTTCTATATGTATTGCATTGTTGCCTGTCTTCATACAACTTTTTATCATGTAGCATTTTATTTTATTCGTTGTATTTTATAGTCTCGAAGGCAGCATCAAAAGAATTTTTTGAAGGATTTGTTACATGTGTCGTTGTTATACTAGTAGAAATATCGAAATATGCTCAGCATAATAATATAATATATGGATTGCCTATACATGGCATATTACAACGCACTATTATATAAAATAAAATACAAACAACCAAAACATATATATATGTTGAACATACAGACATGCGTATTCGTATATTATTGGCAAATAATACACAACGCACATTATCTTCTCATATCTTTATTTAAAATATATACTTAATATTATTTAAAAAAAAGTTCAATGTAAATAAAACATTGTAGTATACATTTTAACAGTATTTGCCTGTCTACGCTCCTATTTATGTCAGACGGGAAAGAATTATAAAAAAACCTGACTTGGCTTAAAAGGATTCATTCTTGAAAAAAAAATCCCATTTTCTTGATGCTTATTTTTAATTCACTTTTCTGACTTAACATTATTATTTTCATCTCACTCTCACTTAAATGACTGGCCAAGGCTGATCTGCTCACGAAGCGTATTTTATAGTATAGTACATAATGTTAAATTGTATTACACATTATCCTGTTCTGTTGTTGCATTGTATTCCACATAGACAAGATATCCGACAATTTTACTACCTGTGTATGTGTGTGTGCCGTGTAATGTACTTTTGAAAAAAATAATGTTTTTTTGTTATTATTATTATTATTGTGGTGGTACAATTACTGTACCATGACAACGGATGTTCTGTCATTGTTGCAATATATAGGTATACCAAAAGCCATATAACATCCTGCATGCATGCAATAAATTATGCGGTAGTAATAAATAAATTTTAAATTGGAAAAAAAGAGTAATAATAATAATGACAAATTATGACAGGCCTAAAATGTTTAATAACTAAAATGACATTCGCTGTTTGTGACAACCGAATCATTGAACAGGAGGACTAATGGATGGTGGTAGTAGTGATGCTGGCCGGCACACATATGATTGGGTTTTTCGTTACTGTATTTACTATACAAAAAATATTCAAGGGTACAAGTTCCCGTAATCCAATTTTGGACTCGTCTAAGAACTATTGGTAAATCAGCAGAGACCCTCAAAAACAAAAATCCAACCCTTATACTACTACGCATACCATATATACACCTATAATATACCTAGTTATAATGTTACTCTTCGTTTCAGCAACATTGTTCGTGCCCGCCCGCAAGCAGAAAAGCAGGCTCTTTGAATTTTTTTAAATTCATTATCATTTTCAAGTATATAAATTCTGCTTGTGTTTTTTTTTTCATTTTGCACGTACATAGTACATACATGCATATATGCTTGCTTATAGTTACAAGACGTGATAATTTCATACCATGTGTGCAAAAATCAGAACGAACTTTACGAAGCAATCAAAAAAAAAAGAATTTTTGTGGGCAAAGTTGGTTTGGTTGGTTGAAGTTGCTGTCATCATGACACACATTTTCAGCAACCAAGTCAGTAAGCAACCATGCCATAAGAACCGAGCCAAACAAGCATTATCCACTAAAGCGAAATAATAGAGGAGAAAAAAAAAAGATTTCACAATCTCTCTGAAATAAGTAGTGGTAGTAGAAGTAGTTGTTGTAGGTATGCATGCAGCAGAATGCAACCCTACCTGTGTAAAAAAAAAAATACACGCATGCAACTCCGCTTAATCGCCACAACTAACTAACATAGGTACCTACTTAGAATACATGAACGCAACGATAGTTCTCTTCTCTCTCTCTCTCTCTCTCTCTCTGCATCTCTTGCAGAAAAGAAGTCGAGGAGAAGTTGTATTGCAATTGCAAAAAAAGAAGAAGAAGAAGAAGAGGTACCAGAATTTTTTTTTATCCTTCCACTTTTTAAAGTCAGTCAGTAAGTACATAGCCGAAGCAACACAGTAATCAGCATAACCATCATCATCATCAAGTTGAACCGAGAGAGAGAGAGAGCAGAGATAAAAATGAAAACCTTTTATGTTGCCTCTCTCTATTTTATAAAAAAAAAATCAGGCAAGTACTAATGCATGCATGCATAAACATTATGTTTGTCTAGCCATTGTATGTATGTATGTATTTTATACTTTGTGTACAAAGTACACGTAAAAGCATGCATATATATCTGTGTTAAATGTGCACATGCCTCATGCACAATGAGCATCATTTCACCTTGCCTTCTTATCTGTCATCATATTTATGATATGATTAGAACAACAACAACAACAATAATAATAAAAAAACGCAACACATATGGATGGAGGTATATACTGATTTGATAATATAGTGGATTTTGATGATGATCCTCACCTATCATCATCATCTTTATATATAAAGTAAGTATATATATATATATATATATGTAGGCACACACGAGCATATACATAGTTTACTTTTGCGGCTCACTGACTTATTACTCTACGCTTTTACAATTTTCATTCATATATCAACGAAAAAACACATAATTATAAAGTGACTCACTATCAAAAGTTTATAATGAACTAGTGTATTCCCCATAAATAAAGAACAGTAGACAGGACAGACAATGTATATTTATATAATATGGACTTATGAGGCTCATTATATATACTGTACTTTTTATTATTATTATTATTATGCTTCATCTTCATACAAACATATTATAATATACAAAGTAGTTGAGATAGACATAATCAAGCACAAAGTCAACTCATCACTTTACTATTCTTGTGGAATGGTGCGTAATCAGTAATCTGCAATTACTACTATATTATGCTGTGTAGCATCATCATCATCATCATCCTCCTCATGCATGCGATGATGATGATTGTTGTGGCTACACCTTCTTTCTTCCCTTGGAACTTCTGCTGTAATAATAACCTCTCATCATCATCATCATCAACTTTGTCTTCTTCTTCTTCTTCACTACCAAAACATTATTTTAAAAATGAAGCGTTGATATGTCTAGTGTACTACTACCACTACTACACTCCAATCGCGCCGTCATTATAAATCGCCTATTTTTTTATTTCGCTTTTATATTATTAAATTTTGGAGCAACAACAGTAAAGATTTGGAGACAAGACAAGGGCATTGAATTGTATGTTTACAATTTTCACCTTCTCGTCATCATAAGGATTTTATTTTTATAGATACATCAAACTATATGTAGCTAATGTGTTATCTAGCAGCATTGTTCATTTTTTAGTATATATATAGCAGGTGCAGAGATGGTTTCAGCTGCTCCGATGCATTGAAAGGCAGAATCACAGAAATCAAGTTACATGATCATTATGATATAATTTTTTAAGAGGAACTAATGAATGTTGTTGTTGAAAATGAATGTAAAAATGGTACACAACAGATACACAGGTGTAGGTATGTGTACAAAATTATTCATAATTACATGACAGCTGACATACTGTCTGTGCGAACTAACTGTGTTTGGAGGATTTTTAACATCTTAATTATTTATACAATAATATGAAATGTGGTACAACAGAATGTCAACATTAGTCAAACGCAGACAGGCTAAATGTCAAAATTAGTACTTAAAAAAAATTGCATATATTTACATACAACATATTTTAACGTTGTTATCTTAAATTTCAAATCTAGCCGAAATATGTATTACTCACAGGCACTTAGATCTCATCATGATTAAGTTGTTTAAAACATTGTTTTAGTATTTTTTGGTAGCAATGGATTAACTTGGGTTTGGAAAATTGACAGTTTGCTGTTATTTGACAGTTAAGTTGCATAATTTTTTTTACTATGCGTACAAAAACTGAACATGGGACAAAAGTGCCGTTTTTTATTTTGTCCGATATGAAAATGCATATTTTTAGACGGTAAAAAATCCGTTTATTTTTGGATGATGATTTGAGTGGCAGTGTAGTTGGAAGGACATTACGTTATGTGTTTGGGCTATTGGTCCCAATAATAAAAGCGAGTCTCCCTGTGTGACGCTCCATTCTGTTATAACCTTTTCGACAAAAAAAACAATATAGGTATACGATATGGTATGTATTTATACATTGTGTATATACATTGCATTGTAAAACTCGTGCTGTCGTCGTAAGCGCCTCACAATGACAATAAGAAGTAATCACCAAAATGGTTGTTCCTCTCAACCCTTGTGTTGCATTCTTTTCTCGCACTCACTTCTCTGTGCTTATATGCTTGTCGTGATCCTCATCAAAAGCACGGTCCGATGAAGGCTACATTACACATGCTGACCTCGAAAACCAGTTGCTAAATGCGGTTGAATTCAATTATGACGGGAATTTGGCATTCCTTTGGTGGTGGTTTGTGTGCAGTGTGTAGAGAGCAGTAACAAGACAGAAAAGAGAGACGTAAAATGTGGAGTATGTAAAATTGCTGTCATGTTACATTTAAATTACATTTTTAAATAATAAATTTATTTCCCATAAGAAAGTCTTTCAAGGTGTTCGTCGAAGGAGGAAAAGAAGGGGATTCTCTACATCATATTATATGTTCTTCAGTCGTTGTTGGAGTGACTCTCTGGTTGCTTTACCATTGGGGCATGTGAAATACGGTTTGATCGACAGGGATGATTATTATTATCCTCAGCATTACTATTTTACTTCACTGTACATAAATATACCAATAGTTATGCATATACATGCATAATATGCCGATAGATCATCATCATATGTTCAGAACGAAGAAAACGCTTAAGCAGAAGATAAATGATGACAGTGAATATTAAGTGTGAAGAAGCCATTAGCTTTCGTTTTAGCTTATTTTTCAGAGAAGCGCTAAAAAAATCGCAACTGTAAATCTGTCATTGCACATCAAAAGCATTTGAAAAAAGAATTCTCGTTCCGTTTGCCGTGTCATGAAGGACTTTTGACTTTCGATTTCAAAGTAAAAAAAAAAGAATGTTCCTCTCTGCTGCCACGTGCATAATAACAGTAATAATAATAACACTGAAAAGCAATAAATTTTTCGGCTAAACTCCAAGTAGTAATGGTTTAACAGAGGGAAAATGAGACAGGGAATATGATATATTTTTTGTGCGTTGTGTGTGCGATCGTTGAAAATATTACGTATGTAATTTTTAGCAGCGCATAACGAGCATGTAATGATTTTATGATGAAAACATTTCAAGTGGTGAAAATGAAAAATGTGAGTTACGGCGAAAATTTGTATACATTTTAGGCTACAAGTGTAATGCTATGTATATGTGCATGTATGTGTAATAAAAAAAATGTAAAAAATAAATAGGCACCTAAACATAGTTTTTCATGTATGAGTTTTACTCAGCTTGTTAGAGAGAGGGAGGAATGAAACATAATCTGAAATGCAGACTTTTTCCTTCATGAAACATCAGACTTGTTATAAAGCTCGTCAATCAGTTTCTTCTGTCCGAAAAATGGAACGCTGATAAATAAAAGCAGTTAAAGGCAAAAATCTGCAGAGAGGTTTATAAAAAAAATTGTTCAGGATTATTAAATGCAAACAAAAAATGCAGAAAAGTTGTCGAAAAATTGTTTTAAAATAAGTTGAAATGATACACGTATATAAAATGTTTACATTTAAACCAAGTGCATTGATTTGGGAATTTTATTTCTTTATCTGCTCTTTGAACTGATAATAAGTGATATACATACTTTAACAAGTTTTACTCTCGGTTCGTCCCCACTCTCTCCATCGCTCTCTGGTCAAAGAAACCTGTAAAAAGCAATACTATATTTTATTACAAAAATAAACTCAGAGAGATATGTAGATATAGTTTTTTTTTCTTCTCTTGATGATCTCATTGAAATCCATATATTATTACATATATTTCAGTTCCCCCTCCCTTTTCTGGGCAGTGTCAAAAGAAAGAACCGTTTGTTCCATCGTTGTCGGAAAAACATATCCAAGTGCTTTCGCACATCTCTCCTCCTCTTCGATCCCCTACTTATTCTTCTCCTTCTTTTTATTCCATTTGAAAATAAACAATTTTTGAAACATTGGGGCTTATATAATCATATTTGGTTACCACCATTCATTCTTTGATCACATGCTGTGTGTGTTTCAATGTAATACGCGTGTGTGTATGTGCAAAACACACTGCCATTCAAAAGTAAAATGATGATACATTTTCCCAAGTTGACTGGATTGAAATCTGGCATTTTTTTCTGTTTATTTTCCTTCTTAAGTATCTTTTCTCGTTGTTTTATTCATAATCAGTGTTTCATTTTTTTTAAATTATACGTCTTGAAAAACTCTTTAACATACTTACACTTATGTACTTTTTTTCTATAATGTAAATAGTAAATATGATATAAATATACAAACATATAAAAATACATGTATTGTAAGATATTATGATCATCATGATAACTGGTATCCCCTTTTTTCTTTCAAATCAATCACATTGAATCCATCTAGCATTCCATCGAACGATTTTATATGTATGACTGCATGACTGGTGATGTGGGGTGGTGCACACCACCAGATCGCAATTTCGCCGATACGCTATTAAAAATGGAGGCATAAGTACAAAAATAGATACACGGTCAGTTGTTGGATTTCATTCAACGCTTCTTACGATGATTGCCTCTTACGTAAGGTCAAAAGCCAAAATACCTACATGATCTTTTATTTATTATAGGTCCACCATATTTTTTCCATTGAAAAATCACAACGTCAGCAAAAACAAAATTAGAAGTATTCTGTTGCAATCAGTGGATCAAATTATTCCTTTGTATCACAAGTATTCAGTTTTAAAGATATTGAAGTATCAAATGCAAACTATTAAATATTACTATAGTACACTCTCTAATATCCCGTGTTTTTTAACTATATAAAATATATTGTTTTGTTTAATTTACGAATATTTATTATGAGCCCTTGCACAAGGAACACATGATGATATGAATTTCCATTATCAGAAAAAAAATCAGTAAATACACAATAATTTTTGCTTCCTTCGTGGGATTCTTATAATTTCTGCGAAGCGACACTGAGAGCCGTTAAAAAACATCAGGAAACTTGTCATGTTTTCAACGCATTTCCTTATCAACAGACTAAAATAATGCGTATTAAATTTTCCACCAAGCTCTCATCTAACCCAATACATATCACGTATCATGATCATTGATCATGTATTCTCTCAGCTTTGCATAACTTTTCCCGAATATTTTATAAATATTGAAGCACCAACTAAATGCATGCATTCTCCTTGAATTAGGTATGAATATATTTATTACTAAAAATTTCCTACAACCACTACCAAGAAATTGCCGATATCACAGATTAGACGAATTTCCGTGACAAATAGAAAACCCGGAAAACAGGGACCATTGAAGAAGTGTAGCGAAAACAATTTCACCTTGGGATTATGTATGTATTCATCACCATAAATTTTATAAATTCCAAAACAAAGAAATGCTGACTAAAGCATGACTCAGAAAAGTAACTTTTTGCGATTACACAAAATGATAGTACATCATTTTATATTCAACAACAGAATAATAGATTAGGCATTTATTTTATTTTTTTGCAAAACCAGCTTCAAGGGTTATATAAACGTTTTGTTGTAAATAAAAAGTATACTGTGTGGTGATGTTGCGGTGCTGGCTCGTGAAAAATATTGAGGATAGTCTGCGAAATGCGCCTAGTTTGCTTTTTCCTCCGATGAAATTTTATTACGCAGTTGCAATAGCCATATTAAGACACCCATGTGGCATGCATGGAGAATACATATTATAAAAGCAATCATCATCATGCCTGCCATCATATGACGTACTACTTGTTGAGCTACCACTACCTACATTACCTGTTGCTTCTCAAGTCAGAACGCGAATCTTTTAGCAAATGCGGAGAGTAAGTGGATCTTTCTTACCGACTTGAAAAACACTCCAGCTGGGAATTGTAGATTCCAAATATGACGAGACGATATATGTATAGGTACATAATATTATATTCTTGTTTTTTTTTGTAGCACGCTCGATCGTCGTAGTAACATGTAAAACGCGATGTATGTACCACATATTATATATACTACACAAACAAATACGCGTGAATTATGCATACCTGCGTTACTTAACCCATAAAAAGAACTTTTTTTGTCGTCCTTCACAAGATTTCAGAACACACAAGTTTATTGATGTGTAATGTAGCGTGGTACAAAGTCTCACATGTTAGGCATATAAATAAACTGCTACGTAATGCATTTTGCGCACATTTATTTTGTCATATTAGGTTGTGTGTACGGAAAAATGATAATATTATAAATAGGTATACTACATAATATTTTTTACATTCGATTTATTATTATTATTATTATTATTAGGTAGCGAAAGATACATTTTGTTTATTTCTGTATGTCTGTCTGTCGGGGTATATGCATTCACTTTCATCATGATAACTTTTCTTTTGCAATATTTCTAATTTACTCTGTAGTGTCTCTGCTTCTTTTTCCTCACGACCACTGTTGTCCACGTGTTTTTTCAATATGTGTAGCAGTGGTGCTAAAATGCATTTCTGGTACACGTGTGCTTCCGCTCATTTATCACAAGAAAACTTGTCATGTTTATTTTTTCCGCTAAAGATATTCAATTTTGCCAACTTTACATTTTTCTGCTGAATAATAATTATTCATACTAAAAGTAACATACAGCCATTAAATTCATAAGGTTTGGTTTGACGTTTAAAAAGACGGAAAAAAACAACTACGGGATAAAAACACGCTCTCAAGAAAAATATGCAATTACATGCTTTAATGAGCATATTATTATTACGTTCTTTGCTTTGCGGTGCACTATGTTTTATTCCATGAAAAATATCCAGCCCGTCTGGAAACAACATTTTGTGTGCGCATTTTTTATTTTGATGGGAATTTAAAAAATAAAAGTATGTAATGAAGGATGAAAAGCAGACAAACAATAAAAGAAGTCAAGTCAGGCATGCTACTTTTGAGATTTTGCTTGTCTGTATTGATTCGGTATGTGTGTCTGGCTGGAATGTTTTGAAAGTTCGAAACAAGGAAAATCGGATTAAAAATCATATCTTGCGAAATCTGGCACAAATCTTTCTTCACCCAGACAACAAAGCAACAAGGAGAAAAGTAAAACAGAAAACAGACCCTCTTACTACTACTATTGCTGCTATCGAATCTAATTTATTCTCTGCTCTAAATAAAAATATAAAAACATACAATTTTGAATTGCTGTTGATGGTATAATCATCATCATCGTCATCATGATCAGTGCAAGAAAATAATCAAACCTGGATTGGTTATGTAAAAATGCGATGGCCTGTTGTTTGTAACTCAAGCCAGCGGCTGTCCATCCATATTGTACAAATGTGTAATGCTTCATTTTCTTCCTTGCATATTATTCATTTGTGGATATAAAAAAAACTACGTGTTGATATAAAGGCACCAAAGAGCAGAAGGTAGACCATTAGTTGACTTGCATAAAATAGTTTCATGGATCCATTGATAACCGTACCCGTACCACCATCATCACCAACCACTACCATCGAATAATATAATATTCCATGTAAACAGAAAAGACATGGAATATTCCTTCACATCACATTACATTGGCATGTGGTTTATAGTAATAACGCATATATACCCCGCCGCAACCGATATTCTGGTACATTTACTCTGAACTTCATGCTATTAATGGAAGCAAAGCTAGGGCAAGTGGTTGAGAATATTCAATTTTCCATGTCTGCATGTTTATCTTCATTGAAAGAAGGAAAAATAAGGAGGATTTTGCACAGCAGCAGCAGAAGCTGAAGTAGTACATATAACACAATACATACGTGTTACAGAATGCTTGCACGTATTTTTTTTTAATGTCGGGCACAACAAGGGCAAATAAAATTAAGCCGAACCGGACTGGTCGGGACTGTCAGTTATGCTGTTCTCCTCCTTCCAGTGTATTTTGTGGGAGGGAGCGAAGTCCATTTGGAGATGTAGCTGTAGCTACACGTAAATATAGTTTATTCTGCACACACACATATATATAATGTATGTGTATTCTCTGGTGGTGGCACTCCAGATTAACAAGCAGAGATTTCTACACAACAACAACAGCAGAAAAACAGAATGTTGTCTGCGTTGCTGCTGCCTGTGGCTTTGCCTGATGCATGAAAATGGATGAATAGTAAAATAAAATAGAAAGATAGCTTCCTTATTTTCTGCTTGATATTTACTTTTTTTTAGAATATATATTTATATGTACACCACTGATTGTGAGTGAATTGACAGTAAAATGGCGATAGACTGTCTAAGTGAATAGGATGCTGACGACACGACATCGTCAAAAGCGGTGGTAGGGGAAAAAAATGATTGCTCTTGTTGTACTCTCACTCTGGAAAACCAAATCTGGGGAAGAGAGCTCTGTTGTGGCGTGTCATGAATTTTGTGAGCCCGGCGGATGTTTAATTCACCTCTCCCTTGGTTTAAAAAAAATCAGCATTTTGCTCATGCCACATACACTTGTACAAACAATGTAGGATTTTGACCTGTTGAATCGAGGGAATACATGCTACATGTTTCTCTCTGTTTCTCAAATCTCTTCATGCTCCCTGTCATGTTCCTCATCGTGTTTCCCCCTCTCTCGCTCTCCCTGCCTGCCCGAAAGAAGAACTAGTGACAAGAGGGAGAATATTTATGATGAGAGACAGCCACAAGGAAAAGGTCCATTACACAAGTCATTTTTCACCATTCATCCATTCATTTTCTACTTCACATTTCGCATACAAGTACAGATACTGATAAAGAAAATGATCATACAATTTGAGCACTAGCAGCGATATATATATAAAAAACTATGACATTCATCCATTCATTTTCTACTTCACATTTCGCATACAAGTACAGATACTGATAAAGAAAATGATCATACAATTTGAGCACTAGCAGCGATATATATATAAAAAACTATGAAATGGAAATTTTTTTTTTTGTAAAATGAAGCAAAAAAAACTTTTTTTTTGCTTTTTGCCATTTAACATACTTATAACATATATACGCAGCTGGGAAATGATGAAAGTAGCTTGTTGTTGACGTGTTGAGCAAGCGCATATTATTCCAGCATGCAGCACACAGTAGAAAATGATGGATGCAAAAAAAATTACACTCTCTGCTACTCTCTTGTGTACATTTCCTCTGAGTGCTTTTGACCAGCTTGTCGTTTCTCCTCTGAATACCCTACTATCATTTCGCCGGATGTTTGCGCACTCATCAAAGAATTTTCATTGGTTAGTTGGTTAGCTCTCTTCTATTTTATCATCACATCATTCATCCTACATAATAATAGTTACATGCTACCCGTACTTCATATCAACGCGTAAAGTCAAAATGAACCAAGCATCCAGAGCAGTTGTTTCCTATAGCCATCCTCAATTAAAAAATTTAACAAAACACTCTCATTTCATCCATAACATTATTTTCTCTGACTGTTGTACAGCTTTAAAAGTAAATTGTCTGTGACATTTCACGTCGATGGACGAACGCCCCTAATAAATAGACGGGTGGCATACAAAACATATATAATATTTTTCCCTATTAAAGTATTCATGCTTCAGAAAGCACGGGAAAAGAGAGAGAAATTAAGGGCATCCCTCTCGAACACTCTCATGGGCTAACAAGCTGTTTTAAACAAGCAACACCACCACCGGAAAATGATGAATAATAATAAGCAATATACATGGAAAATGTGTACATCTTTCATTAACATAATAAGTAAAATTGAACTTTTTAAGATTCTCTTCTTTCGTTGGTGGAACATTATCTGCTTTTTTAAGCGCTGGCTTGTGTAACAATCATAATATGTAATATGAGACGTTTACTTACATATCGTCTTCTCTCCCTCTCTCATATATGAGTAATATGTATGCTAATGAAGCGTGCATTATCTGAATGAGGGAGAGAGTGGAAAACATGCATGGAGTCAAAAAGTGAGAGGGCGGAAAAAACTTGTTTCTAGTTAAAGTTCTCAAATAGCGCTAACACATACACACTTGCATACAAGCAGCGACATAGACTCCCCATCGCTGCCACACACAACAATCGGCCACTTGTTTTTTTTATATATATAAGTGCTCAGTTGACTCTTTTTTTTCTTTAAATACATGCACAATGCAATGTGTTACCCGTTGCTGGTGGTGTCGTCAGTTGTCATCATCATTGTCGTCATGCTCTATCCATTCTTTTTTTTTTAAGTATTAAAAAAAATTATATAACGCCACCACCTCACCAGTACCAACCGGATGCCGGTTATAATTTCAGTCGAAAGGAATAAAAGTGTGCACGAAATCCCAAAATTCGTATACGTCCAATTCCAGTTTAACTGGATGACAAGCGTTGGTGTGTGCAACTCTTTCTTTAAAAAGAAACAATATCAATCGCCACCGCTATTCACCACCGTCGGAATAATGTGGAACGGGGAGAGAGAAATAAATCTTTTTTTTTATCCTTTTGAAAAGATAAGTTGCATTGTTGTAAGTTTTAATAATGGTGTGGTGGTATATGGTAGCAGGGTTGAGCGTGTGTGCAAACCATAATATGATGAATATGATGATGAATGTAACTTGATGAGTTGAATATTTTTTTACTACCGAATAACGATTTGAGAGTGTTTGGAAAAGATGTACTTTTGTGAGGGAGATTGAGAGAGAGCGAGAGAGATGTGGCTTGTCATTAAGCTAGACCACTATCAAAACAGACGTGGTGGTGGTAATAATCATTCTATAGTGTTGAATCTTTTCGCCCTGTATATATGTAGCATAATCGTCATCATTTAATCATGCCAGTATCATCGTCATCGGTATTATCATCATCAACATCAGGATTTATATTGTAAACGGGAGGGTATGTTGTAACACTGGAAAATTTTATTTATTAGCCTGTCTGTAATTGGGATATTGTCTAGTAATTGGAGTTGTCAAGAGAGGAGAAAAGAGATAGAGAGGGAGGATTTTGTGAAAGGATGAAAAGTCCGGAACAGACATTTTATTTCTCTGGTGTGCAGACTCCTTCTTCTCTAGTTGTAGTCAGTACTCAAGTGTAATTGTCGTCAGCAACAGTAGAGAGAATAAATGTTGTAATTTATTATTATTTTTTAAACTGTTACTGTATCCTCTTTCCTCTCTCTCTCTCTCTTTCTCAATCAGTGAGAGAGAGAGAGGGAGTCAATGGGATTTGTTCGCATTAAAAATAAATGAGCGGAACATACTGGAGAAATATATACATATCCTTTTTTTTAAATGTGGGACTACTATGTTGTTGACCTGTGAATCGACAACCTAACTTTGTATGCGTGATGTGGTTCAATTTTTTTAAGTCTTGGTTACTAAATATACATACTCATTTGGATCCACACCAGAACTTATTATTGCTGGGATGATGAGAAAGATGAGCTCATGTTTAATGATGGCATGCATGTGAGTCATAGTCATAAAAGACACGGAGCTTGTTTATTTCCAGAGAGAAGGCGATTATTGCCGATTATATTCGTTACTGGTAGTAGTAATCTGTTGCCAGTATATTTGGGAAATCATTTGTTTTTTCTCAATATACCACCGGCACACATAAAATCTGGCATGAATAAATACGTACAAAGAAAATGTAAAAACATTAAATACTTTTTTCCCTTCTCATCCATAATGCCTAATTAAAATTAAAATAATAAAGGCTATAGACAAAGTTGCGACATCATGCATGGGTTTATTAGCTATGTACTTTAAAAGCAAAAATCTGGTTTGTCTGTATCACCCTTTAAGTTGAAAAAGTTTATTTTTTCCACTTTCAATAAGGAAAGCATGTACAAAAGCAAGTGATGACACTTGATAAATAATGCTAAGCATTTTTCAGCAGGAAGTCTCATCGGCAAAAGTAGCAATTTTGTTTTTTTAGAAACACAAAAAGATTTTTATCACAAGCCCCTTTAATAAATTTCCTTATCTGAAAAGTACTCGACAGCTTTAGGATGATGCCGAAAAAATTATAATAAATACATGTGCTAATGCCTACGCTTGTACGTACATGCTCTTTTATTTTCTAATGTACGAACGTATGTAAAAATAATGAAATAAGCTTGACTGTCGGTTGTCACTTTGAAATAAATAATTAAACGGGCATAACAAGAGTTCACAAAAGTGTGAGCATTGCAACATAAGTATACTAAAATTTGACACACATTTTTAAAAGGGTGAAATGTTTACAGAAATCAAATTTAGCAGTTTTTTTGTCGTTCAAATGCATTTCTCTTGCTGCGAATTTGATACTCTTGACTCTTGACTACTTAACTTGTAGCGGTTTTCTTCCATAAACCGAGTCATTATTCCTCATGACCATGAAATTTTCCGAGACCAAACAACATACAAAACAGATATATTTATACCTAATCAGATTCAGATTTGTGAAAACATTTTGCGTAGCCAAAAGTAATATTACAACAAACACTAAGTATATGATATGAGTATTTACAAGGCAAGGAGCTCACAGTTATCTATCTAACTAAAGGTTATTTTAACAAACTGAAGAAGCACAAAGGTTGGGCAAAAGGCAAGCCCTAATTCTTCCCAGGCGTTCGTAACTATTTTTCTTGGAACATATTAAAACGGATAAATTACGTCAATAATAATTAAATACTTAATGTAAAAAATACTACTACTCTATAACATTTTTATTGATATGTTTATTGATATTTACTTACAACTTACTACACTAAATAACTCCACAGATCAAACAACATTTTTATGAAAGTTGAAAACATTTTTCTACGATAAAAAATTTTGGTTTAAAAAATAAAATTTTAAATCCCTGTTTTTTTTGTAGTCTTTCTTCACTGCTCCAGATCGTTATAGAAATTTTATATACATATGCCTATATATAAGCTATTTGTATGCTAAATGTATATTAACACTACTGAATTGGATTTACGCTTATATACCTTAATGTGGTAAATATATATTATGGTATGCACATAATCAGTGTCAGAGTGAATTTTTTGCAATCGTTCTTTTTTTATATGTTCCACAACAACCTCTACAGTATATACACATAGACACGCTGTCGTCGTATAAATATAGTTTCATAAAAATAATATAGTTAAATGTTATAATAAAAGTAATAGCAAGAGGCCAGATATATATAGATAGATACATAGTCACTCATCATCACCACCATCAAATCTGTATGTCCACATTTCACACACACAAACATTCTCAGTTCACTGATCCTTGACGGGAGAATATATGAAACAGATCTATCTGTTGAATTACATGAAATTAAAAGTTTGTTCATTCGCACAAAGTATATTTAAATCAAAACCTACTGACTGTGTATGTGTGTGTGTGTGTGAGTGTGTATGTGAAATGCATGAAAGTACATTGAATTCCCAACCATTTTTTATTATGTTACATGTATTAGCTTTATTCCGACAAGTAAAATGGATGTTTGCTCTGTTTACTACTACTACTCTCTGCAAATGTGTACTACTAGTAGTAGTAGTTGTAGTAGTTGTATAAGGAGCAAAACTCCGTGACTTGAAAAAAAAAACTATATGCACATTTTAATTACACCTCTAACAAACACAAACATTAAAATTGCGTACACAGTTCAGTTATGTGTGTATAAATAGTATTTAAAAAAAATTGTTTGTTGTTTTTAAGCCGTGGCAACCAAACTCACACTCACCATCTCACACATATATATAAATAATCAGACTTTTGAGATGATACTAATGATAGCAAACTCTCTTTCTCAGACTTACTGATTGAATTGAAAGAACACTATTTTTTCTCCTCCTTCTAGTATAAAAGGTCCAAAATGCAATTAGCATGTTGTTGTTTTGTTTTGGTATATGATTGCGCACATATACTATATTATGTGCTTAGAAAAAAAATACATACTCCGACACGTATTGCGTTCATGTTCGGTGCGTAAAAACATTAAACTTGTGTTATAGTAGTAGTATGCACAAGGGAAAGGAATTTGGCGTTATGATACACATTCGTCAGTGAGTGGTTTTGGGAAAATTACTATAACAATTCACGATGCACATCATGTATTGTTCATAATGTACTATCCCTTCACAAAAACAATCCCCTGAGGGTTGTTTTTACAATTAAACAATGCAAATTTACTTAACAGTTTGCTGCGTATGAATTTTGAGATTTTTATTATTATTTTTGTGTGGAATATTGGAATTCGTGTTTTAGTATTCTTGTTATGCCAAGTGTTTACCTTGATATTAGTCGCAATCTTATTTCTCGTCAATTTTTATTTTGTAACAACAAAAGCTTGTAAATCATTTTTTTACACATTTTATGTGCCTATATATATACTTGAATGGCAAAATGTGTATCTACAACTTTATCAAATGATATGATTTATACTATTATGTTTAATACATGAGTAAAAAATTGGGGATGATGTTGACGAAACCATGGTAAAAAAATGTAGGATAGGTACTTGAATAGGTACGAAGAGGTTATATGTTTTATTGTTTAGAATTTAGCGGAAAGGAGTCCATAAATATATGTATACCTACTTAAGTTACAAGGGGAAAAAAATAAAAGGATGAATCAAGCAACACCATCACCATTGTTTTTTATTTAGTTCAATTGTTTAATTAAAATGAAACTGACCATTTATTATATTTTATACCTAATGTATTATTTCTTTGTCTTTTTTTTGCAGAGGGTGAAGGACGTCATCAGCCGAGAGAATTAACACCCGAGGGAGAGGACAGGAAACCTGTGATGCCGACGCCACCACCATTGAAAGGTAATTAAAGTGGAACTCGTCATTGAAATTGTTAAAATCAAATGTTCTGCATAATATGTATCATCCTGAAATGTGAAAACGCCAGAATTAAAAATAAGGTTACTTTTCTTAGATTTTGTGTTTTAATCAAAACAATGGTTTTCAAGTGGTCATTTGACTTTTTTGGTCCTTAAAAGAAACATCGTTCGTAAGGATGCCTGCCTACGTAGTATTTTTTGTTAAACAGAGTAGCAGAATATGATATAAAAATGTGTCATTATTAGAAACGTCATATAAAATCCGGGAATATATGTAACACACCAATAAACATCTCATGCTAATAAACACAGAAAACAACAATAGCAACTTATTGGACTCTAGAAACATGAGAACAAGGAGTGAATGATGAAAATGATGAGGATGGCAATGAGAAGGAGGGGTTGAGATAGGTTAATCCTTAATAATAAAAATAATAATGATGGTGATCATGATGATGAATCCCACCACCAGTAGTTAATTTAGGCCGACGTAAAAGCCCCTCTGCTATGTAGCTAGTAAATGTAGGTAATAAAAGAAGATAAAGGGAAAATCACACTGATTTCCGGAAGTTAAAGTTCCTTGATTCCGTTCAATATAAATAATAGTAACAATAATGATGATGGTAAAAAAATGGTGACGGTCGGATGCTCGTTTCATTTCACTCTCATTCTCGTTGAAAGAAGAGTAAAAAAAAACATAGAAAAGGGCACAAGAACAGATAGGGATACAGAGTGTACGAGAGTGAATAAAAACCGAGAGATAAAAAATGCATTCATCATAATCATTATTCTGATCATCATCATCGTCATCATCATCAATAGCAGCAACAACAATAACAACAACAGCAGCACGATATCGTTTAACTTGGTGCAATCCCGTGTGATCACCATGCACACCACACACTGTAATGCTACCTCTTCTGCCTGTGCCGACCAACTCTCATCATCATGCCATTGTATCAGCACTAATAATGTGGTGCTGGTGTGGTGGAAGGATGTGGGGACGTAGTGGTACATAGTACACACAAAGTTATATTTTTCATTATTGAAAGTGTATTCTGCAGCAACCTTAGCATTTTTACTATTTTATAATTCCCCTATTATGATTGTTATTACTGGGCACTCTCTGTGCATCAACAGAGTAACCGCCATCATCATCACCACCGCTACTGGGAGCGGACTTGGATTCATTACGTGACATTATTATGAGCACTTTCTCTTCAATTCATACAGACACACACACACACACTTCTCTTAATAGCATGCATACATATATGGCATATTGCAATTGCATGTTATAATGGAAGTTTTTTTTTGTAACCGGGACCACTACTACTACGACGAGCTTTTGGAGAAATTTATTTTGTACGTGAAAAGGGCGATGGCCGGATAGATGCAAAACAAAGTATACATGTATTGGAAGGCACATTGTAGTTTAGTAGCACATATAATAACCAGATTTTGTTAACAGATTGGAATAAATATAGGCAACAACCGCTGCGGAAGGTATGAGGGGTAGAGGTTAAGAGCTATCACGTGTTTAGCCTGTAAAATCATCTTATACCCCAATTTCCTGAAATTGCGTCATAAATTTATAAATTACGTAACCATTAAATGAAGATGGGCTCCTTTGCTGTACGTTAAATTACCAACCAAATTAGTTTTTCATCCCCCAACCCCAGGGGGTTGACCCCCGGGGACAAAATACCTCGAGGTCTTAACCCTTCACTAGTGTACCAAGTTTGGACGACACAATCGGGACGACGGTGTAGGCTGTAGAGCACGCCCGGACCGACAGACATCGCCTTGGATGCCAATAAATATTCTGCTTCGCGAATAGTTAATAATGTCCTTTGTAAAAGACAGGAAAAAACTCATTCGGAAGAAAGGACGAAATATGCGTATATACCTATTTACACATAAAAAGCAACAACTTGTTTCTTACAAGGAGAGAGAATCATACAGCAAACAAAAAAATCAAACAAGAACCTCACCACAGTGCATCATCATCACCACCACCATAGGCACTATTCTAATAGCATGGTATTTTTTCAAGTAAGGAAAATGTAGGCGACTTAACGGTGTAATCACAACGAAACAATCAGAAAAAAATATGTGTAGGTTGCGTGCCTACTTATTGTGCAAAGTGATTGAGGAGACTCTCGGGCTGGCTGGTATATACCTAATATGAACGAACGCAGCAGATGAGTTGCTTCAGTGGGGGATGACGATCTAATAGTGTTTTTGCATGTGATTAAAATCTTGTATGCTGGCTTGTCATCGCCTAATATCCCATACAAGTAGAATATATATTTTTTTGCAGCGATATAGTATGCAACAAAAGAAGAGGAACCCAGTTTCCTCAATACATATTAGGATGGCAGTGTTGTTGAGGATGATGATGTTGGTGGAAAACGAAACCTGTCCCGAGATGATGATGATGATGATGACGGAGATATTGTTATGTATTATTCATGCTTGTAGTTTTTTTGCCATTGTTGTTGTTTTGGCACAGGCAACTGGTCTGGTAGAATTTTGTACTAGTAACACAGTCCACTCTGATAACTAAGTACCATGGTGATGATGATGATGATGACGTTGCCACGTTATTTCTTGTGATAGTACCATACTCTCTGAAAGTTGAATCCGCAGGACGTTGATAAACTGTTGTATTTTTTTAAATGGGAAATTTTTTCATTTTCCTTTTTTACGCGACTTTGAAAGAACATTGGGAAAAAAATTTACACATAATAATATACCCTCACGCGAAAATACAAACCCAAATGACCAGTCATAGGGTTACAAATAGGCATTATATGACATCTTTAGCTTTAATTTGGCATTTATTTTCCTGACAATGGTGATACAACTTATTGATGAGATAACGAGCATCATAATGGCTATATGCATAAGCTACAGAAGTATGGCCTGTCTGCCAGCTTTTGCTGCTCATCACATCACTCAGTTCACCCTTTGTTTTTTGTGTGTTGTTACCAGCAGCAGCAGAATAGAACAGATATTGCCAATGTGATGATGATGATGATGATGATCCATTCTCCCAGCAACAGCATTATTGTATGCATTTTTATGATGAGAACTAAGGCAACAGGTTTTCACAAAAAAAAAGAATGTATTGTTGTCCATTATTATTGTTATTATTATTTTTTCTCTTGCTGCTGCTGCTGCTGCTGAGGATAACTATGCATGGCACCTAAAAATGAGAGGGAGAGAGGTCATTCCTACAGAAAACCCACAATTGTGTGTATTGTAGAGAGTGCAGGACCAATAATTTTTGAAGTACATAGTATTTTTTTTTCATGACGTTGTAATAATTTTATGTGTAGCTCCCATCCAAACTATAAAGCGGGTATGTGTGTGGTATGAATATGGTAACAAAAAATGTGCGTGCTGTACAAACCTTTTGTTACTGTTGATGCAGGGGAAAAGCTATTGTGTTTTAGTTATTTTTTTGCAAATATCATATATTAAATTACGTTACCTAGTTATTTTTTTTCATTGCAACATAAATACATACATACAATGTAATATTATTTTTTCATTGTTTTCAGTACATTCATCTTCATTCAGTCACACTGTCGTCGTATCAAAACGTAGAGCCATATTTTTTATTGCAAAAATATACGGAGCTAATGTAATTTAATTGCTAAATTCCAAACCTAGTAGTGTAATGACGGATCCTCCGGTTGTCAAGTGCAATTTGGAAAAGGATGCAAAACGAATGCAACTAAGCAGATGAATTTTTCACAAAAAAAAAATTTGTTCTTTCTTACATAAATTCTTGTGAATTTTAAATTATGTGAAATAGGTATGCATACATTTTAAATAGAAAATAGAAAAAATACCAATCTAAACCCATAAAAATACGTAACTAATAAATAGTGAGCTTCAAATGAGTTTAGAAGTATCAAATTTGGTCGAAATATGACCTCTTTCACTTTTTTGCCTACAAGCCTTTGTCATAGTACAACCATCCATGTGCACAAATCAATGCCGGCTTGACCATAATAGAAATATATTGCACATGTCCAATATTAACTTGCACTTTTTACATAAAAAAATAATAATAGGTGTAATAATTTATCGTAGACAAGGATCACATAGCTCTCAATTATGTATACGGATATTAATATGATAGACATAAAAGTTCCGATATAATTTACAAAGTGTGAAAATTCCAGATTGTTAAGAATTTTTATAAATTAATTTTGCGTAATTTTTTAGGATTAAAGTTTTTTTTGATGGCTCATTGTTGCAAATGTACTTGACCATTTTGTATGTTTGATGTTGCTGATACTAATCGAAAAAGAACAAAAATAATAATAATAATTAATGTATCATATAAATTTAACCATGCAATGTTTTTTTGTAACAAGTGCAACCGTGATGATCACTGATCATCATCCTCACGTTAGCATTCCATATAGCGGTTTGGCCTAGGCCTCAATTGAATTTACTTGTTTTTATCTCCTCGACAGAGGTAGTTGTTGTTACTTGTTACCATGCTAGTTTCCTTTTTATTTGACCCGGCGAAATGAGAAAAACGAAGAAAAAAAATCGCAAAAGGTTCACAAAAGTGAACCTTAAAAGGCATAAAGTTCTAATGTTTAAAGAGTGCATTTCAAAATGACAAAAAATATATATATTGGATGAGCCCTTTAATTTTTTTTTAAATTGACACGTGATGATGATAAAACGTTGTAAATAATATATCGTGACAGCAGTTAATCACATTTCAGTAACTTCAACCAAAAAATCAAAACGTACACCTCCTACATACTAAGAGAGGAAAAAGAAGGACTCTCTGAAACCCGACGACGACGTTATGTACAATGAACTTTTGTGAAGATGTTGAAAAAAAATGTGACTATTGCGATGAAGAAATCCCTTTGGTAATTGCGTGCATGCAACATGCATACCTTATTTAGTGTTCTTACCCAGACAAGCATAATATACTAGAAAACATGAGCATTTATGTATGACGATGATGTTGATGATGATGATGATGATAATAATAATAATAATAACGACAAGCGTTTGGAAGGACCCTCCTTTTCATGATAATAGTAGTAACCTGCAAAATTTCAGGCCTTTTTGTCAGTGATAGATATCCCTTTTATCTGTGCATATTTATCCAAGGAATAAAATATGCAGAAAATCAGGTTTCTTTCCTTTCTTATCCCTTCAAACTGATATTTACATTCAGTTCAATAATCCTTCTTTACATATTTTTTTACTACGTTTATATTATTCCATTTTTTTCAAGTCACCTTCTTTTTTTAAAAAAATTTTGTGGCCCTCCAACTGATTAATATGATGCCCGCGTGTAAAAAAGAATATGCAGGCAAAATTATATTTAAAGTTAACCATCACATTATTATTGACAGTGCAAAATTTAAATGAACATACACATATATTTTGTGCTATAGTTTATTTGATGTTGCTTGATTAACATCGATGAATTGAAGAGATGATAATGATGTATTTTGATTAACTTGCTTGCTACTAGCATACTCGTGGTGCTCATGTTTCACAACTAAACTACCTCAGTGACTACTGTTGTTGTTGTTGTTGCACTCCTAATGAGACTCCTTGCAACTTTTCTCAATGACTTCCATCCAAAAACTTGCAGATTAGTGTAGTGCAACCCCAGTTAGCACACAGACTTGCAAATTTTATGACGATAAAACATTTATGATATTCATTATGATGATGGTGGTGGTGGCAGCAGCAGCGGCGGCATTAATTTATCGGACAAGAAGGGGCAGAAAATTCCTGCTTGTTTATCTAGTCAATCATTTCTCTTTTTTAAATATCATTACCATTCTTCATTTGGCTTCGTTCTCATACTACTACTTGCTATGCTTCTGATCAAGTGGCCTACTCAATTTCTGGTGACATAAGTATGTAAACAGCATCAGCGGCATAGCGATCACGCTATCAAACCTCATCAGTAGTCCAAGGGTTATTATAATAATTTCTTTTTACTGCAAAAAGAAACGGCAAGTAGCAGGCGAAAAGTATCGTCATCGTGGTCATATTGTTGTCACAGTAATCACTCACGTCTCATATGACGTCCTTTATATTTTATATCATCAATAATTTTTGCATCACGACTTTTTGGGTTTTCTCAACATCTCATCCCTTCGTCAACTTTACTTGGGCAAAACGAAAATATATAATTTCGATTATTTTTTGTCAGTGTGTGTAGCATCTCATCATCATTTAATCAGCGTGAGTCGGATTTTATTTAGAGTAGTTGGTGTAGTCTTCAACAACACACACATGTGTCGTCACACAAACACACACACACAAACATGCAATGTATGAAAATGGACACGGTTGAACAGGTGAGCTAACTAAAACACCAACTCTAGAGATACATTAGTTTACTACGCACAACAGTAGCAAAAAAGTAGTAGCAGCAAAATCCGTTTCTTCCCTTTCATGCAAGTTTTCTCTGTAAGAGAGCTTATCACCAGCATCAACATCATTGTTATTATTTCTTAATGTATTTCTTAAAGTGAATGAGTATTTATTACGTTCTCATGATTCTACGCGGCTACGCTAATAATGCTTTGCCATTTTTCTTTAGGTACCTATTACATAGGTAAAAATTATTGCAGACAAAATAGCATAAATGTATATGTATGGACGTGCATGTGCCTACTTGGGTATATGCAGCATTATGCATGGTTATGCCTATTGCAATGCCATTTTGTAAATCATGCAAACAAGTTTAATGGAACAATGTTTTCGTCTAGAGTAAAAAACTAGCTCTCTGCAGTTGTCTGCTAGCTGTAAAGCTGCAACAAACTCGCATCTTGTATTGTTGCTCCACCGACCGACTGACAACTTTTTTTTCTACTCATAATAATAATAATATGCAGTATTGTTGTTAACCTGACCAGAAGCAGAAAGTAAGTTTGGTTGGGTGGGCTTGCTTGATATATGTAATGTACTGATATGACTTGTATATAATATATTATACATACATGGTTACGTGTAATTTTTTTTTTAAACCAATTTCTCGCAAAGAGATTTTCCTGATGATATGCTAGTTGTTTTTTAAGAGAGAAACACATGTAGATACACAGATGAAAGTAACTGGTGAATTATATATACCATTTTTAAGTGGCATTTTTCCTGGCAATAATACTATTGTCATCTTTGTCGGAGCGGTAATGATTTTCTTTTGTTAATTTACTCAAAATGCACTCGTTTTTTCAAAAATAAATACACCTTCATATTAAGGTATTGGGCATATCCTTTTTTATATGTATACCTTCTAATATATGCATGTGCCTATTGTATGTATTTATTTACATGTGGCATTCATAAATTTAAAGAAATATAAGAAAATAAATAGACTTAATAAACAATTGAATCTGAAATCATTGATCTTATAAAAAACATCGAATTTACAATAATCCACTACAAATAGATTTTATCGAGATTGTTACTTTTTTTACCTTAAGTGCAAATGCAATGTGTGATATTATTCCTTTGAATAATGCATGAGCTACTCTCCATATTACTACTCGCACCTTACAAATCTTTATCATGGTAAATTGAATAGGTAGTTGTAGTTGGTTAAGTAATTTTGTATGAATTATGAAAAATATAAATTTAAAATACATTTTGAGAAAAAAATAATAATTTTTTTACATGACCGTGAGACAGTGTCAAGAAAAAATTCAAACTGTTACAAAACTACATTTTGGGTTTATCTTGATCTTGGCACTTGAAGCCATATGGGCATCAATGATCTGTCACACAATTTCCTTGCTTCCTAATTCCTGAATTTTTCATTGTAATTCTTTATCTTGCGAAATCCAAACCAGTTCTTTTAAACTTGTTCTAAATTTATATAACATGCTACTACTACCTCAATAACTGCAACACCCTGTCACTCGGTTGTTAAACACCATGCCCTCGTAAGAAAAAAAAACTACGTACCATACACACACTTATTCTGTATATGCACTTCCGTTTCGTTTAAAGAATATTGTAATACATATGTGCCCATGCAATACCGGTGTTTATATGTCTACATCTTTTAAGATCAGTATATCACTGTGGAGCCAAAAGTCAGGTAGATTTAATGCATATCCCATCCGTCATCATCATCATCATATGAACACAAACGTTCTATTGTGAGGTATCGTTCAGGTCAGTGAGTCTGAAAATTAGGGAAACTGAGCTGAAACTTAACAAAGAAAAAAAAACACATACTAAATGCAAAGTTAAGCTGAGGTAGCAGATATTGTGCAGACTGTAATAATAATAATAATAATTATAATAATGCAATCTGTAGCATAATATTCCTATAAAAAAAACCAAGATTTTTACACACAAGTTTAGTCTCTTGGCGTTTATATAAAAAAAATATTTTACTGTATAAATTTTCTGAAGATTTTAAGGCTTATTCAAGATAAATAACATCATTAAATCCATTTTTAACGTTACTTAAGTCCACCAAGAAAATAATCTTTTATTTTCAGCGGAAATTGTTTTAGTAGTGTGGCATGGGTACATTTTTTCTCTCGTAGGTAATGGTTGTAGTCAATCATTATCTTGTCACTTTATTTGGAGCACACACGCATACAGACACAGACACTAACCAAAGTACAATCAACTCGAAACAGAAATCCTGTTCCTGGAAAAATATGTGGAGCATTGCATAGCAGGGAAAATAAAAGAAGAAAGATATCTCTTGCAAATATAAGCAGGCCCTTGTGTACACGACGACAATGTTATTATTATTATTATTATTACAAGGATGATCGTGCAGAATTAATGGAAGGAGGTCTTTTTCTTTTCTCTACGCTACTACCATCACCAATTACTGTAAACATGTTCAAATTACTATCGAGATTGTAGTATTTTATTGCTCAGTGGACCGAGAAATGATGCTTTATTTCTATGTAACTTCTTATATGTATATGTACATGTATTTGTTGTTGTATCTTGTTTGACAAGTTTGCGAAGATGGTTGGAAAAATCATACAAAAATAATAATTGTTTTTATTTTCTTCTCTTTCGCACACAACAGTTTTTTTTCTGATTCAGTTCATTGGAACATAAAATTTTAAAGACAGCTTGCGAAACCGGGCAAACAAGAAATCAGCCATCATTTCCATATAGATATGGCAAAAAAACATACCAAATCATCATGGCTCAGAAGAAAATAAATAAAAAAGACAGAGTTTTTCAACGGGACATTTTTGGTGCATTTAGCAAAAAAATTAAATCAAACGCCTAACAGCCATACCTATGCACATACATAATTCAGGAGCCTGTCTCTCTCAACATGATATCTGACCATTTTACTCTACAAAACTAGTCCAGCGGCGTATTTGGATCTTTTTTATTCTGTGTCATTATTATTGTTATTATTAGTAGTAGTATTTGTTACTACATTTTCCCCCTTTTTTCGCCGCAAATCCTTCAACCAAAATAATATTCGGTGTTACACTATGCCATTTTTTAATAAATGCAAAAAATATATACCAAAAGCACAAAAGTGCTGCTAATCTTATCATCTCAATATTAATAATAACAATAATAGTAGCATGATGGATGTTATTGAAAAACGCCGAAAAGAATAGAACAGTAATTTGAACGATGCTGCTGCAAAATGATTTTGCAACAAAAAAATATAATAATTCCGTGGGGATTAGATATCAAGTTTTATGTTGATATATATTTAACAAATTTTGAAACAAAAAAAATATTCGTGTTAAAGTCTGAATGGTATTTTTCTTGATATAACTGAGAGCTCTCATTATATTGCATGTGATATATAGCGCCAAAGTGAAGAAGAATAGGCATGTATGTATGCTCTTCGAAGAAGATGAAGAAGAGAAAAACGCTCACAAATTAACTACTTTGATTTTTTCCTTAAAAAAAGAAAAAAAGTTCAAAAGTAGTTCATCATGTTCACATCCACAGAAACACATGCGCTGATTCCCGTGTGTATCTGCTTGAAACATAAATTTTTCGATGATTTGTTACGTTGCGCTCTTTTATCTTTTTTTTTTACTTTCTTATTGCCAGAAAGTGTAGCATACCTCTGAGAGATTCTACATCATATTATGAGTATGTATGTATGCATGCATGTATGTATAAAGTACATAGTTTTCATCATATCTCAGAATTTATTTTCGTTATTGCACTTTTGTGGTAAGTATCTTGTTTTCTTGCACATTTGCACACTAGAAGATTTCACCAAAGGAAAACGTGAAAATTATAGAAGTTTTAGAACAAAAAAAAGAAATAGAAGAGTTAATGCATTTCGAATTTCTCATTGCTGCTAGAATATCTTTTGCTTGTTAACGTCCTTTTCTATTGAAATCATATGTGAAATTCTACAGGGAAAAAAATCTTTAGGTACTTTTGTTTTAAGAAGTTAATTTTGCAAAAAGAAACAGATGTTTGAATTTATATTTTAAAAAATATGTATTATGCCATTACTGTATTGACTTGTTTAAGTAAAAAAAATAATAATTTACATAAACCAAAATGTAAAAATGAAATCGAAAAAGATCAGGAAAAAATAAGGGCTGATTATTTTCATCCCTTCAAAAAAATATCTACATGTATTGGACTGAAAGTTTGGGAAGGAGTTGGTTCAGGTTTAGATAAACCATATGACAAAATGCTTGTTCCAAACAATCAATGATAAATAAATATTTTATGTATATATTTACACATTACATATGTACCTACTTATTTTAGTACTAATGAAATGATTAGAGAAAGAGTCAAGTAAAAACCAGTTGCTGTGTTTCTACATGTTAAAATTTGAAGAGGCGTGTGTATATGTTTTCAAAATGCAATTGAATGGCTGAGGGACCAAATGATGATGATAATGTAGATCGATTTGGTTTAAAACTGAAATAAGCCCTTTTTTATTCAGCTGTATGGTTATTGAATTGAGTGTAGAACAGAGCAGTAACATCATCATCATCATCATAAACTGATTTGAATTTTTCACAGCGAATCGAAAAAATACGTACTGCTGCAACATTTTCTATAATATGTTATAGGATTATATATATACGCGCATACCTATATATTTTTGCTGACTAGTTTTGTAAAGCCTTTTTTTCTGCAATTATTGAGCTCTGTTCAATTTTATGCGAAGAGCTCCTCAGGTTTTTCTTCGGCACGGTTGGAAGTTCAAGGTGTCCTACATCCATGCTCCCGTTACCAGTTTTCTTCTTCTATGAAAGCGGTTTTGTTTCAACATTATCTCCTCTATTCAATAAGCACACGAGCATTTTTTTTCGTTAATTTTCATTTGAACAAGAAGCAGAAAAAAATATAGTTGGCAGTAGATTAGAAAGCGATGCAAAAGTCACGTCCTGGCGTGTGGCTCTATGGCCATTCAACTGATTTTACTTCTTTTTATGGCAAAATCGGGTTTCATACAAGTATAGTGCCATTGTCATGGCAACCACTTCTAGAAGATTTTATATTTCATTTTATTTAATTTCGAAAAACAAGTATTCAACCATAAGACAATTATTTTACTCCGAATAAAAAACCAAAGACACTATATACCTACATTGTAGATAGGTATACAAATACCTACTATGCATAATATATATATCTTCTGTTATTTTTTTTATTGTTCCTTTAGACTTCGGCATGCCAATCTTTCGAGATGTTTGTAGCCACATTACAATGGCTGGCATAAACTTGGGTACATGTAGGTATTATCATAATAGGACGCATTAGCAACCATGCAGCAAATTAATGCAATCACAAAATCCCAGTTTTTTCTTCTACACACACTTATCTTTCCTGTACCTTTTAACCTTACGTTTTGTTGTCGTTGGAAACCGATGGCGATGATAATAAAGCAACTGCGAGTAGCACACAGTGATAAGTAACCATCATGGTGAATAAAGGTCCTTCAACGGCCATTAACATCAACAGGAAAAAAGTTGTATTACGGCATGGCATAAGTCGACTGTATATATATATTGACACTCTGTCATTGACCTACTCTTTGACCTGCCATTCTAGGGTCTCTGAACTCTGTAGGGAACCAACTCATGTAAATTCCTCTGAGGCCATCAAAAATGAATGTTATTTCCCTACTGGCGATAAGCGACGCTGTTAATTAATTATTTCTTGTATACCACCATCATCATCAGCATTTTATTGCTCTCTCCCTTTCTTTGAAAAGATAGAGAGTGTAGAGCTGATACTGTCATGCCAACATACATTTTAAAACAAAACTAGTGCTTTGTAAGGCAGTAAGTAAATGGCGCGCAAATTATGTAGTCAAAATTTCAAAATACATACATTTGTCAAAGTTTTGTAATAATGATGCTTTAAGTAGAAAACATTCTCCCTCGCCCTCATCTAAGGGGCTTGTAGAAGTCAGTTGAATTAAAAATCGAGGGATCGTATTATCGTATATGGCCTTAATCTAAGGTACTTATGCATCACATTGAAGTCATACATGTCAAATTGAAGTACGTTGGTGTGAATAACGGACGGCGCTACATTTACCCACTGTATATTATCAATACATTTGTCCGCGCTACCCCCTGAACTACCTCCTTATGTCACTCAAGACTTTATAGCTTTGCCACCAGTGAACACCAGTAGGACTCCGTTATCATCATGGCAATATACAAGTGAACCTAAATACTGACTACCGAAAGCAGT
Source organism: Zhuqinia jingwanae (assembly GCA_027744095.1). Lineage (NCBI taxonomy): Eukaryota > Metazoa > Arthropoda > Collembola > Entomobryomorpha > Paronellidae > Zhuqinia > Zhuqinia jingwanae. The sequence goes on from JAHZNC010001620.1 coordinate 60,975, forward strand.
CACTAGTCACTAGAAAGAAATTAGCAAAGCCATTATTCCCACCGTACAATGCTGCTACCAAGCACCAGCAACAATGTAGGCAAACCACCTTTCATTCACGCAATATGAGCCAAGAACCTGCTATCCTTCACAGCACTGCACTGCTTATTCTTGTGCGAAACTTGTCATCATCGTTTTAATTCATCCTCGTCGGTCGCTCGGTCGTTCGTTGGCTCGTACCCATTTTTTTACCACTGTGTATGTGTGTCTATGTACCAGTAGAACTCGGTGTAGGTATATCATTATTATTATCATTACGCCTTCATAAAAGGCAACGTGTACGTTGTACATCCAACAATGAAAGAAAAAATCCAATCAAGGCAAGTACACAGCTTATACATCTTTGGTATCATTGAAGAAGGGTTTATTTATTTATTGTGCAAAAAAAGTGTCTGCTTTTAAGCATTTGCTTTTTTTTATGGCAAAGCTGCCTAACGAGGTTTCTCCTACAAACTGACCAGAAGACCATAGATATTATGACCTCAAAGAAGGGAGAAGCTTAAACTCTGTTTGTGGATGGATAAGTAAGTTGATGGATGTGGTGGTGGACTGTGTGTGGACCTTCTTGTTTATTTAATTTTCTTTTTACAACAAAGATGGTGATTATGATAATGCTGAGAGATGAGGTGTACTAACTAAGCCAACTTAGTCTGTACACTTGGGTGGATCTTGTTGATGACGATGAGAATAAACAGTGCAGTAGAAAATGTAATGTAATAACCTATGCGGTTACAAAGGATAAACCAGTAGAGCGTATATATTTGTACATTGTATGATGTGTAAAAATTTAATGAATATTTTTGCCAAAATGGCTACTGGGATGTTCCCTCCTACAAAGGAAATTCGTCTTTTTTCTTTTCAATTGAGAAGAAATAAGCATAATAAATAATAGCTTTACACGAAAATATGAAACAGTAGTTGTGATGGGAGTTGGTTCCACAAGAATAAATATTTCATGTTACGAATTCTATTTTTTTGCATATAGAATGAGAATTGCACAAATGCTACAACTGCGTGAGATAATGTCACATGCACTTTTTAAAATGATTTATAAAAAAATTGTTTACCTAAATTTAGCCATGATTTCGAAAAACATGTAAGATTCTCAAGGATTATACAGACTCTGTATTTGTCTCCCGACTAAAATTAACCGACACGTGTAGACATGGATTATCATTTATGGCGTCGCTGATGGAAATATTAGTATGAATTGATAACTAACGTCTAATGCATGGAATTTATCAAAAATTCAAAATGACATTGATTTGCAGATGTGCTATAGTATATACCTAAGTGTATCAAGATTATAGACTATGATAGCATGAAAATGGCGATCCTTGCTATCATCATCATCACCACCATAATTTCTTTCCACGGCTCCTTGCACAACAAGGACAGTGAGAAGCAGAGTAGTGGCTTGGTTTTTTTCTCTTCTCTTCTTCGAAAAGCCGAACGAAACGAAGAGCGCATTATGGTTCAAGTTTCGTTTTTTTTCACTCACTATTTTTTCAGCAACATCAGATCCGTTCTCTGAGCTGTTCTTGATGGTGTCAAGCAAATGGCAGATGTGGCGGCCCAACCTTCATGCTCATTTTTCATCTCCCTTTACATTACGTCTTCGAATAAAATACATGCCATTCGTTTTCTTTGATACGTGAAATTATTCTTTTGGGGTTGAATTTTTTTTAATATGCTCCGCCTCAATTTGTATGAAATAAAAAAATAAATGGTAGAATTGGATCGCATTTCCGTACTCATGGTGCACAATAACCGTTGAAATGTGTCTTTCAATCAGTGTAACTTGGCTAATGATACATATTGTGCAGACATAATCTTGATGATGTATTTAAACGCGGGCATTTAAATATATGTAAGTTGCTAATTATTTTATTCTTATTTTATTCTACAGAGCACATTATGAATTCTCCATCACCACAATCTGTTCATCCAGTGTCTCTTCATCAGACGACACCAGTATCAAGTGGAAAGGGAAACGGAGGTCTAGTAAATAGCGTGGGCAGTGTTGGTGGGCGAGGAAGCAACAGTTCGACTGGAGGTTGTGCCAGCCCAGCTCCCCCTTCATCAAAGGATTCTCCATCCCAGCAGTTGTTGTGTGTCAGATGGGGCAACTTTGACTCTAACATCGTCTCCATGTTCTCAAAGCTCCGCAGTCCCAAAATCTACTCAGAGCTGCGGAATCCCTCCAAATCAAAGGGCTAGGATCTCCATCCAACGAATTAGGAATGCCTAGCAATGGAGAAGCCCAAAACTCTATGGATGAAGATATATCCAACAGCACCATGGATATGACCACAAGCAGTCACAACACCAGCAACAGTCATCTACACAATCACATCAATAACATGAAGGATGACAATGGATCAAATAGTAACAGTAGCAACGGTCACGCTATTCATTCTCATCTCCTCGGAGCCGCCGTGTCCGCCGTTGCCAACAGCAACTCCAACAATAACAATCATCAGGCCCCATGGCAAAAGTTTGCAGTCACTACAAATGCAATGATGGGAATCGACCTGTCAAACCATGGAACAGCTTCTGGATTGTCACTCAGCAGCCTTCATGGCGGTAACTTGCCCCTTCCCTTGAGCCTTTCCGCAGGTTCACCTCAGTCGGGAAGTGGAAGCCAAGGGAGTGGTTGTGGTCAAGCGGCAAAGCGAAGGAAGAAGGAGACGCCCAGGCGCATTGATCTTCCAAGAACAGCAGGCATGCCCCTTCCAGCTTTCAACTCGACCATGGGATCAGAAATAGAGGAGGACGATGACGCTGCGTCAGAAGACTCCATGGCTGCGCATGAACGGAATCACGTTGACGTAAGAATTGCATCTATCTTATCTCAACATGACCTTCTTCCATTCCCAAAGTGCAATTTGTTTATTGATTTATGTACTTACACGTACTAAAATTCATTGCTTATATATTTTTTTCTCTAATCAATACAGGGACTTAAAACGGAAATGCATCAGGACCAGGTATATGGCGACGACGAAGATTGTGACCCCCAGGAAAATTACGATGAAAACGACCAAGGCTTACAGGTAAGCCACCTTTTTCACAAAACAATATTGTCATAAATGAAATATTATGTATTTTTTGTTACCGTACTACATATTATGCATCACACGAAAACTCGTATCCGAATCACATGCGTAGGCAGATATCAAACGGCCAACTGTCCTTTTACAGTGTCATAAGTGTCAGTTTATCACAAGTAGCTGCTTACCTCTAGGCAGATTAACTGAAATGTTATAATTCTGTACTATCAACTTTTGCTAAAATATTAAGTTTATTTGCAGTTGTAGCATAAAATAAAATAAAATTTGAAGTGATGATGATGCCTAGCTAGGTTAAGTGTTATACATAAAAAGGGCTAGTAGCCGCAACTACCACCACCACCGCTCAGGCAACATTATTATTGCACACTAATAAACTGTTGCTGTTAGCTTACCTTGTTTTGCCTGGCAGTATTGTTGCTCTTATCCTCCTCCTGCCTGTCTGAACGCATGTGAACATGTAAATTAGGGCAAAATAGAAAGCTACAACTACTACTGTGTATGGCGAGAAAAAAACCATGTTGGTTCACTAACAACCATGCATGAAGCATGGTAAAGTTTTCGCTTTGGATCATGATAATAATAATGATGCTGGTGGCAGTGTTGGTTGTGGTGATAGATCTCTGACTCTCTGGCTTATTGCTTAGGTTGCCTCATTCCTGTGTGAGATAGAAAATTGATAAAGTAAATAAACTGTAGCAATGTTATAACGATGGACTGTTCCGTTTTTTAAGCATGAACTGAAAGTAAAGAGATTTTTTTTACTATTTAAAAGGCATTTTATACTTTTGGGTTTTTTTAGTGACTGGTTCGGAATGAAACTATCACTACAAACTGCTTGCGTGGTCACGCGTTTCACAATGCAATCCCAACCCTTGTTTCCCAATCACCCTAGTATATAGGTTGTTTTGGTTGAGCAACAAAAGCAAAAACTGTCAACCTGTGCACCATATCTGAAAGAAAATCGGTTAACGTGTTTGGAAATTCTGGCTCAAACAGTTGGGCGGATGAACAGACTGGCAATTAAATTTTTTAAATGACTTGCCTTTTATGCCGTCCGAGTATTTAATAAATAGTCAAAGAGATTATCTTGTTGCTCTGTTATTAACCGTTCCTTTTATGCGAAATGTAGCGTAATGCACGCCAAAACATTCTCACACTAACTTCATAAGTAGTAACTTCAGCATAGTTAAAACTATTAACCTATCATAATGTAAAGATGCTATGATGGTGATGCCGATGCACACCACTTTCATCACCAGAGACTAATAATGTGTATCTAGTAAGTTTCAAAACGCAGAAAAAACACAGACGCGTACACATTTAAATGAAATGAAAAATATATATTTTCCTTTCGTGTTGCATGCAAAAACATAATGTTTTTTATATTCGTTTTGGTAGATATGGTAGCAACATTTAAAGTAAATTGAAATTTTATATAAAATAAATTTTCATTTTTATTTTACTTTACTTTATTTGTAGGGCGAGGACGATATCTCTTCGGATCACGGTGAGGAAATGGACGAGGACCACGATGGGGCGCTTTCCCTTCGAATCAGCAATCTTTCTGACAGTGAGAGGATGGACAGGGAAAGGTCAAGAAAAGGCAATCCAATGAAAAAGATTCTGGGAATCGGAAACAACAACAATAACAATGAAGGCGGCCCTCAAAACTTAATACATAACGTGTCAACAGGAGGAGATTAAAGGAGAGAGAGAAAAACGAAAACAATTATATTATTTATCACCAAATCACTTTCATGTCGTCACCCTGTAAAAATTATATAGTATAATTTATTAAATGAACATACCAACTCGAACATGTACATAAAAACATTTATAACACACGATAAGTAGCTTACAATTAGATAGATAAATAATAATAATATATTATGATACATACGCTAGTTTTATTCCATGAATACAGCACCGCAATAATTCCACTGAAAATGTTCCAATTTTAACCATAAAATGCGATGAAGTTACAAATATCGAAAAGAGTACTCGCTAATAATACAAGTTGCTAAGTTCATATAATTATTATTATTATTATTTTATTATATTTTAAGGAATATCATCTCGTACCATAATACCAGAGTTTACAAACCAAAAAAAGAAAGCATAAGTTTTTGCTTTGTGTATTTTTTTTGAAATAGATACATTCTTCTTTTGTGCTTCCTCGACTTTTTTCCCGTTAAATATCACTTACTTTCATTATGGAACCGTTTAATTATTTTCCCGACAGGTTATATATGTCATGTCGTGTATGTTAATAATATATAGCATTGTGGTTGTTATTTTTATTTTATTTTATTTTTGCATAAAGTCAAACACGTAGAGAAGAAACTGCTTTATTTAAATAAATAAGTATAAACATAATTTAATCGTTGCTTGGGTTTGTCGATCCGTGAAAAGCTATAAGAATTTTTTTTTGGGCTAACTTGGTGGAATACTTCATTTTTTTTGTTTGTGTAGAAGCACATTATTTACTTTTTATATATTTTGCTGTATTAGGAATAATTTAAAGCTTCTCTTTTCATTTCTCACATTACATATTATATAATAGCTCGTACGAATGTGACGTAATTTTAAAGCATTCAGTTCATTTATACCACATGATAATCATTCACATTGTAACTGTTTTCTACAATTTAAATTATTACATATGGATCCATTGCATAAATATATAATATTTAAATGGGCCAACTTTTATTAGCTTATTATTTTATTCGTGTTATATAAATATATATATTTATAACCAACCATCAAGTTTGTAAATAATAATGAGTTCCGCAAATTATTAACGAAAGTTTAGTTTATGTTTATTATGGCATAAAAATATATTATATATAAAAATCCTTGTAAATAATGTATGTACATAAATATATATAAATATATATATGTATCCTGGACAAATTATATTGTTGTACCGATTCCGCGTCTTCTCACAAATCTTTGCAGTTTTGTACAGTTTATTTACTTTATATAATGTATCGTAAGTGTAATTTCACGTTTCCTTGGAAATATATGGAACGTTTTGGCGCAATCACTAATTTATGTGCCTTATAGGAGGAGAGATAAAAAAATCATACAATCAACCTAATTAATGTAACCGATTCTTCCGAACGAATTCAATAATAATAATAATAATGTTTTTTTTGTAAATGCTCTAAGTGCACTTTGTATAAGAATTTCATTTTAAATATACATATATAGTTGAGGATGTAACAAGAAAAAACGATAATAATAAGTACATGTGTTATATAAGTACGCCTTTTTTTATATCGCCAAGAGGATTCCTGTAAATAAGATTATTATTTTTCATTATTAACCGCTTAGTACTACTCAGGAAGTTCTTTTATGGTATGTCCTTTATATAATATTATATCACTTGAAAATTAGTGAATGGAAAAAATTCATAATGTTTGCTATGGAAAAAAAAGTAATTATTATTTTTGACTTTTGTACTATATAAAATGTTTCCACGCAGACGGAACTCCGTCAAAAAAAGAATGAATGCACATGATAAGATCTTATAATATAATATATTGCCGCAAGAGTGTAATTTTTTTCTCTCCATTTTATGTTGTATAGTATAAGATAAGCTATATTATGTAATATCATAAAGAGCAACAATCGCCAATAGTTTTATTTTGTGTCTGTTGTGAATATATTTCTAAGAATATATATAGCTGTATATGTATATAGCAGTTATATAAATACTATGTAAAGTATAAGGGATCCAATAACTCAAAATTGTAAAAAAAATGATAGTACTAATAACTTTTGGAATTACATGCCACCGTTTTGTTTAGAGTTATATGTAGTTTAATAATATGTATACATAATTGTGTATAAATTATTATCTAATTCAACAATCAAACAATTTTTTGATCTTGTAAAATTAAATAACTGTACATATATTATATATATCTAGTATAAATAGAGAAAATACATTTTATATTTTATAAAAATTGCTTCCAAATCTCTTACACTTCGCTAAAAAAAACTAAATTACTTGCTTAGTTGACAATGAAATGACAAACTAAACTACCATCCTTTAAAAAAATATGAGACCGAATATGAAATCATTGTATGTATTTTTTACTCACGCAAAAAAACATGCGTAACAGTTCAACGGTAACATTGTAGTGATTTGTAAGGATTTGTAATTGCCGATCGTAATGACAAGTTAAAAACTCACTATCATTCTTGCAAAATAGGATATCCTTTTTTATGAATAATTTTTTTTTGTGGTGAAAATGATGGACATCTAGATAGGAAAAAAAGAGCATAAATCATATAATAATTGTAAAGTATAGGAATTAGTGGATAACTATAAGATACAACAGAAACAGTCGTGTAATCTGCAGGAATAGGTGCGGATGTTGTTTTCTCCATGCTATTCATTCCATTATGGTACACTCGGAAAATAATCATTAGATGCATGTTAATAATTAAACCGAATTCAATCAAATATGGTGTACATATAAAAATATAGTATTCATTGTAAGAAAAAAAACTAATAATTGCAGATATTATGAGGACAATGCTTATCAAATTAATCAATAGATAAAGATTTTTTTTGTTCTTTTTTTTTTGAATAGTTGTCAATATTATTAATTATTATGTTGATCATAATCCAATTTGTATGTATGCATCTGTTTGCTTATTATTGTTTGTTCTTAAATACAAAAGAAAAACGGAACTAACCAAACCAGACATTGTGTTTTGTTGTATTTTACAGTATATACAATATAATAAGTGAAAATAATATTTTAAAAGTTAGTCGTACTGAATGTAACTATATATAAATATATAATCTGATTTGTATAATATGACAAAAAATGACAGGATGGACCAGAGAGACATATAGTTAAAAAAAATAAAAATACATACTTAAGATTAATCAGTTTATTATGATGAACTATGATTATTATTATAATATATAGCCGTACGAATTAGTAGAGTTCTTTTTAGGTGGACTTAAAGGAGGATTGATTGTGGATGCAATGTAAAATTGAAATATTATAATAGTGATTAACTAGTATTGTAGGAACTTATAATAGACAGGTTCATATTTATTCCACTTCCAAATATAAAAAAATGAGACAATACGAAAGAAACAATAATTGTAGTTGTGTAGTCAAGATACAATCAGCTCTAAATAATAAATAAGTTTTAAAAAAACTATATTTTTCCTTTCTTATCGAGATGATCAATCAGTAACAGCAACAAACACAACTCTATAGCGCTTATCTGTAATTTCGATGTTCATTCATAAGATGAGATCATGGTGGCCTTTTAAATCTACGTGAGCCTTATATAAGATTATAAATGACAAACGATCGGCAATTGACTCAATATTAACTCTCATTATCAATACATGATATCGTTAATAATAATAAATATATGGTAAAAAACAAGATAATTAAAATGTTTTCTATAACTACAACATATATATGAGAATCTTAATTGACAAATACTCGACATGATTTTTTTATTGTTATTATTAAGGCATCTTATTTCATTATCAAACACTTGTTCCCAAAATACAAAAATTATATATAAATAAATACTTATACTCACGTATATAAAAATATTATCGTAAATTATTATGAATACTTGTATCTTCCAAATCCTGTCCAAAAAAAGTCGTTTACACGAAAAACCATATTATATAATATATTTACAAATAAAAATAGAGTTGGGTTTTATAAAAACAGCTAATAACGATTTTTTTAAAACTAGTTGTTTGCCATTTTCAACATCCTACATTTTTATTTTTTGAGAAGGTTTGCATAATAAGTAAATTGGGTGAACGCTCATCGAACGCGAACAGTATAATATGTCAATTTTGTGTGAATGTATTGATGTCGTGGAAGTCACTATCAGTTTACAAAATATAATGCTCTTCAGAGATTCCTGTCGTGTTAAAAAAAATCTATAGAATTTCTCAAAAAAGGAAGAAAAAAACTCCCAAATGACTTATGTAGTCATCGTAACAAAAAAGGAAGTTATGTCACCTTTAATATTTTTTTTGAATACCACTTACAAGTATATGTCGACATTTATAATTACATATAAATGTTATGCTGTATCTTTATTAATATCGGAAATTGATCATAATATTGTACTTTATTAAGTTATTATTACTAGATGTAAGGTATACCAGAATAGGGCTATTCAAACGCATAATAATTTTAAAAAAGTTATAATTATTTCTTTGTGTGCTGTTTTGATGTATATGGATGCTATGTTATGCATAATAGATATATATTGTGTGGAATAAACGTATAAATTTGCATAGGTTTGGTCGAAAATTCTTGACTTTTATTTGTGCTTTTTATTTCATTTCCTTCAAATGCAACTCTTCAAATGTCACTCAAATCATATCAAAACCATTTCTTCAGCTCTGATAGCTGTACACTTGATCATTGCAAATTATTGCATTGCTACTTTCAACATAAAAAATCATTCTTAAAATCTTAATGTATTCAATACTAGTCACGACAATCAACAAAACAACAATTTCCAGGATTTGACCGCAGGGTCCGGACTCCGACCTTGACAAGATCGCTATAATATACGAAATTATTTTGAATGAAAGAAATATGCGTGTATTTCTTGTGAAAATTCCTTGTGTGCATCAAATTGGTTTTTATTGAAAGTTTCATTTCCCGACTCCGGTTCAAGTTTAAATGATTTTTATTGTGCTCCACCGGCGGAGGGAGTCGTATCTCCATCGTACGACTCAGATGAAGAAGCAGGTTGAGGATGAGATGTCGTAATATGTTCTGCTGTTGGCATTCTGGATTAATAACCGCAACCGCTTATATACATTACTAGCTAACGAACTGGTACCTGTATTCAATGTAATCTAAAAGCCTTATATTTTTACCACTGCACTGATTGATAACTAAGCATTAAGATAAGGTTGCTCAGAAAGCTATAAACGTGTAGATTACGAAAATGCCCACCAAGGTTTGAGACAGGTCCAGTGGAATAGTTCAAACTTTGAGCTGCCCCAACTTCAAACTGAACGCTCCCCGCATACAAGGTTTTGTGTCCCATAGTTGAAGCTGTCAACAAACTTATTTGTGCACTAAACAAATATTAACATTGATCCCAGAGCAAGGCAAGCGTATCAATAATTAATATTTCAACAGTTTAATGTGATTTAACCCCCTCTGGCGGCAGCGCGAAGAACGTAGAGCGCTGAAATGTGTACTGAGTTAAAGCTCTTATGCTATAGTATGTTTGTGCCAAGTTTGGTGCAAATCAGACAACGTATACTGTTTTTATGTGATTTTACCCCTCCTGGTGGGAGGAATATGAACTTAGAGCGCTGAAAATCTATACAGATCTATTCTGCCATGTAAAGAACCTATGTGCCAAGTTTGGTCCAAATCCAATAAAAAATGTGGACTGTAGAGCGCGGACATATATACATACATACGGCCAACAGATATTACGGCCATCCTGATAAATGATCGTGATACGATCCTAAGTTATTGAAACCAGTAAGGTTGTCTGTCTGTAAACACGATATCTCCGGGACGCTTTACTCAAATCTCTTCACATATTTAGCACACAGATAGCTTAGGCCATAACTCAGTAGTCTATTGATTTTCAGCACCCATCTCATTCCCCCGAGGGAGTTATGGGGGAAAGTTTTTTTACCTATACCGTATCATCAGCTACGTATTAACAGGTCTTACAGCTTTATTAGCAATTTAATAAATGTGGACACAAAATTATTTTTGATTTCCACTCCCGTAAAATCCCACCAAAACTTTATTTAAAACAACCACAGTGTTGTTTCCTTTTTTAAACACTGTATTCATAACCACATTTGTGTTCGATTCCCCTTAAGGGACTTACAGTCGATCTCGAAAGACTCAGGAGTCCTACCTAATACCTACTTAGTAGGACTCCTTAGTCCTACTTAATAGAAATATAGAAAAATTTAAATAATTAAGCAGTAAAATTACTTTAATTAGCCGTGCACAAAATCTGTGATGCGAGCACAAAAACTTTACCCAAAATAATTTAAATTGAAAAAATTTAGAAACTTTCTATCGTGCCAATTTTTAGATAAATGAGTTTGAAATTTAAACAAAAGTTCAGATCAGACCTGAGCATCCTTTAAAGTCTTCACTCAGCCTTGTTTGTACAAATTACGCATCACTCGTATAAGATGAACTTAAGTTGCCAACATATTCAGCCAATGTATTTTATTACTATTTTTGGTCTTTTTGAAACATATTTTTAATAATGTTTTGTCCCTCAGTGTCATATGATTAGAGTTGGTGTACATATGCAAGCTAAACCTGAAAATATGCAGGAAAAAATGCCAAAAAATGCACGAAAATATGCAGGCTAATTTACAAATATTTTTGATGGAAACCATTTTGGGAGCATAATTTAATAATATTATTCATGAAATAGCAAAAAGTAAAGTTGATTTTTAACTTTAAATGTACTCACAACTAAATCGGGTTAATTGATACTATTTAGTCAATGTTATATTCACAGTGACTAATTAAATTCATTTTCAGGTTTCCCAGTGTAAATTTGCGCCTTCACTCAAATTTGTCAAAAATGATTTTGCATTCTAAAGCCACGTTTGAACTCCACTGATGTTCTTTTAAAAACTGCATATGTTGCAGGATTCATTCAGACTCAGTGAATAATTAAATTATCACTCAAAACGTATGATACTTTGAGCATCGTAAATTATCACTTCGAACATCGTGATTTTAACCTTTGTAAATGTCGCTTAACACATAAAAAAATGAAATAAGTGTATTCAAAACTCATTTCAATATACTGTTTTCACAGGAAATGCATCAAATTTAATTGAATATTTGAGAGTACTTAAATTCAAAATGCGACCATGCATGCGTACGCCCAAAAATCTTAAAATATGCATACATATGCAATATGCATGAAATTGCCAAAATATGCAAGTACAAGTTGGGCTCAGTCAACTCCTTTTTACGTAATTCGTCAGCATCTAAAAGCTTGGAATGAATAGACTTACCATAAGACATATTATGCAAATGCATACGTACACCACCTCTACATATGACACTTTTTCTTAAAATACATAATTTTTCACTTATGTTCGTAAATTTTTTCTAGAGAAACAAATTCTGCATGAGTGTCAACAATTTACTTATTATTAAGTCTGGGGTGATTATTTTGAGCTAACTTGTAACACCCGAGATATGATTACACGTTGCAAGTATGAAAGTTGCAGTTACTCTCAGATATTGCGTTAAAATAAAAATCATATTTGAGGTCATATTCTCACACATATTTGTGCCTGTTCTGTCATGTAAATCCCAATAGACTTTAGTGTAAATGCCCAGGTCTGCTCTGAAAATGCAC
>JAHZNC010001621.1:0-12565 GCA_027744095.1 Zhuqinia jingwanae
CTCACTCTCTCTCTTTCTCTGAGATATCGAATCTGCTTCCTAATGGCTCGTGCAAAATTACCCTTGATGTGTGTGTAATGTGTACGGTGACGCTTTTCCTTGCAAAGACCATCGTCGTCACAAGATCATCATACTCTTTTTTGTGTTTACTCCATTTTTTGTAACAACCAATTTAAATGGGATACATAATATTTGAATAGGTATATACATATACTAGTCACATAAGTTAGCTGACATACTTTTTTTTAGTTATGTCCTTAATTTGCAGTTTTACTTGCCGTCTTTGTCGTTTATGTAAATGCAAAAGAAACGGAAAAGGCTGTATATATTTCTTCTTTTTCTTCTTTTGGATGTGATTTTATCACTAGTCTAATGATGCCGTTTGCCGGTACATTAAAATGGATAATGCTGTGTGCATGTAATGTGTATAAGAGTGTCAAAGCTTTCAACTAAAAAAAGAAGAGTAGGTATCTTAAGTGGTTGAGTAACAGGATGCATTTAAGCATCATTGCCATTCCGTGTAACGATATGATGAAGATTATCATACGATGAAACATACAAGGAATATAGAGATAATGCCATCAAAAATGCATAACATTATGTGCTTTTAAGAGAAAAGGTTTTGCTGTTTTGTCGTGAAAGCAAAAAAAAGAAACTTTTTTCTTGTGTATGGATGGAACATAGGCGGATAAAAGAAGTGATAAGAAGAGGCGAGAATATCAAGTGCTCATTGTCATCACTTCCTTTTGCAAATCATTCACCCAAATCTTGCATTAAACAGTATTATAGGCAACAACGAAGAGAAAATGAAGCATATTTGATGACTTTTTTTGTGAAGCTCTTTATTATGCACGAAGTATGTGCAATGTAAAAAAAAGTAGGTCAAACGGGTCAAAACTTACTTGAAATGATATACAAATGACGATGATAGCGATGATGATGGTGGTGTTGATGTGTATAACGTTTATATTCAATCTTTGCTCAGACACTCTTAGTCATCCTGATAAAAATCACTAATAACCATTTATTCTTGCTTACTGTATTGTCATCATCACCTCTATCGTATCACCTGGAAAGCATTACTTTGGTTGTGTGTGTGAGAGAGGTGTGAGGTCTCGTTAAGATTGTAATTACAATGCTTTTACAATGTGTACAGCAGCAGGTGATATGAATACATAGATGGAAAAATGTATAAAATAATAATAGCTGTGTGTAGTGGGAACCTCGAGGTGTTAGTAGGAGCAAACAAACTTGCTAAACTATGTACCCAAGTCTTGATTAAATGCGAAACCTAAATGTTGCTCAGTAATTGAAAATGATAAACACAAGCAAACCAAGTTTTGCAAGTTCACTCTAATCAAAAGCTTGTTGTTGTTGCAATTAACAAGGAGATTTTTTTGATTGCTTTCTCTGTGTTGTCATCTGACAATATTTCAGTAGAGTGAGTATTGTATGAGGGAACGTTGAACTGCGACGTGATTTAATTTGAACTGTTTTTTTTCTGGTGTGGTGGCCATATTGGGCTGTGTTTGTTTTTATGATGTGCTTTTACACATTTGTACTCATTCTCATTAGAAAGTTCGCATTATCCGCATTGCCGAATTGAATGAACTTGTTACACTTTCTGCGTATTTGGAGGAGTTTTGGAAGTTGGAAGATGGGAAGAGATTACATGACAATAACTATAATAACGGTAAAGATTTTTTTGTTTTTGTTGAATTGAAGTTGCAATAGGGAAGCCATATAATATGTAAACGTAACAAGGTCTTTTAGACAAGGCTACACACAAGCTGTGTATACACAAGCTTATTTTTGGAGAGAATAGAGAAAAGGTCGTGGTGATGAATATGAAATTTGTGGTTTTCTTTTGGAATCCCTGAAAACCAAAGTCTGCAGAGAGGGAGGAGAAGGAGGGGTAGAGCGGGACGACTTGAAGATGAAAAAAAAAGAATGATGAGATGAGATAGTTTGTGTTACGCACTGATTCGCAGCAGTTGGTCAACGAGGTGGTATTTATATAAAAGTGAAATGTGTGGATAATGGGAAAGGCACGTATAAAATAGTATAAAGTCAGCAGAAAATATAGAGAAGTAGTAGAGAAATATAAGATTGCAAACAATAAGTTTCTAGTATTTATAACAGTTTTTGGAATAAAGCAGAAAGTCAAAGTGAGTAAGCGAGGAGGTTACAACAGAATAGTTAATTCCAGCAGATATCTAGGGACAGTATAGTCAAGCAAGTGAAGTAATAAGCGATGCAATGCCATAAGTTGAGGAAATTTACGGATTTTAATCTTAATCTAGTTTTCCGGGCACACTCACACACACACACAGATAGATAGATAGACATTAAGCAGCCTTTTTGTTTCGTTTGCTTTTTGTCTGTGTTCGCATTCCGGAAAGTTGTTGGGTTCATGGAATTGCTGCTGATGATGGTTGTGTGTGAGTTTACGTACATATTGTACGTGTAGACATAAATAACTGTGTATATCTTCAGCTCATTCATTCATACATTCACACACAGACACACACACACTCACTTTGTGAATGTGATTTAAGTCAGCAGGCTAACTGGATAGAAAATTGTGTTGGTTACGGGCTACCACCGGTACCATCACCACCACCACCACCTCACCACGACCGCCCACAGCATATAATACCCTCCCCCACCATTAATGCAGAATGCAACTCATGTAGTTATGTGTACTCTATTGATACTACTGATGAAAAGCAGCTGCGTAAGCCATCAAGAAAATGAATGCTTTTTACTTCAAAAACTTGAGTCCAACTTTTCTCATATATTTATAGTTGCTTTTGTACAACTGCCAATGGAATAAAAAAAAAGATTCTTTTATTCTTACTCTTCTGCTGTGTGTTGCTCAATTCAGTGATGAAAATAACAAAAAGTACCAAACTATACACAAAAACATCACACATACATAAAATAGGCATATACACAATCTGTATGTATTATAGTACCTGCCAACCAGCCAACAACGCTCAACACATGTGTAGGATGCAGTCATTAAAAATTTAGTAGAAAAACACCTTCACCACTGCTACCGACCCAACTTATTAAAACTTATTGCGTGGGTACTCAGGTTTTTATGTATGTACATGTATGTATATATGCCTGTAGTATATTCAAGGGCTATAAAATGGCATTTGGAGTAACTTTTAACACGACATTATCATCCTCATCCTGCTACATATATATATAAAGCTGATGACTAAACTACCTGGTTTTTATTGCTAGTTGCAGCAGCAGTTATGTTGCTACTGCTGCTTGTATTTTATTATCCACCTCTATTGGACAAGCACAATTATTTGAGGTGACCATTTATTGCTTTTTTGCTGACCAGAGAACCAGACTCACAAATTAATTTGATTGTCTGTCAGCAACGTAGTTAACCCACCAGTGTTTTAATCTTTGGCTGTGTTCCCGCAAAACACATATAGTATGGATGATTGCGCGTTTTCCCACTTTTTCCTTCTCTCTCTCTCCTTCCCTTTCAATGATCCAAGGAAGAAAAAAAAAACCAGATTATCACGGATAATCGAAATGATCACACTTTATATTTGTCAACCGCCGACCATCTCATTTATTTCTCACAAACAGCAAAGCAGTAGTAGTATTTTTTTTTCTGGTTCTACACAATAAACTACTTGCACTTTGCTGTGCACTATACACTTCTTCTATGAGTCAAATGACTTACTTTATATAAAAGATTGATTACTTTCCACGTATAAACTTTACTAGTAGAAATATAATAGTTTTTTTTAAATACCTCACTCGTTAGCAGCAGCAGAGCAAGGAGGATAAAAATATAACCTGAAAGTTTACCAAACGACCATATACCACCGTAATTTTTAAGGAAATTATGGGATCATTTATAGTAACGTACATAAAAAGTAAAAATGTAATAATAATAATAGCATCCATTATTATCGATTCTATAGAGCATTATTGTTAACCAGCTAGTTTGTAGTACTTATTTTTTTATATATAATATATATATCGTAATTTAGTAATGTGATACATCAAGTCCGCCGTCTTATTTTTTTCTCTCTCTCTCTGGGTTTTTTCCATTTTCTCCCACACGCGAAGACAGAGAGAGCTCTTATTCTTGTGACAGGCATTAGTATAGCTTACCTTTTTTTTAGTTGAGTGACCTATTTCTCTCTGTATTCAAGTCGGTAGTAGTAGTAGTTGTAGTAGCGGTGATGGTATACACACGGCATGTAAGCAGTCAGTAAAGTAACACGGAAAAAAGCGCATAAAAAACTAAGATTTCTCCATGCGAGTGAGTGAAAGATGTGGACTTATTATTATTACCATTATTATTTGAGTGTGTACCATGTACCATACGAGAGAAAAAAAACGACGGACAAAACGATTACGTTGTGTTATATTGCTTCTCGTCTTACTTTTCTCTGCTGATGCCGGGATTTTGGAATTTTTTTTCTTCTTCTTCGTGGTGGCATGGCTGATTGTCATGTCTTGTAGTCAGAAAAGAGCTAAGACTAAGGGCCTAAAAAGGGATAAAGTGGTAGCATAAAAAATATCAAGCTAGTAGAGCATTTTTTTAGGAGGGAAAGTCGAACAAGAAAGATGGTTAACGACCAACGGTTTTGTTGATGTCCTTCTTCTCAAAAGAGAGAGAGAGAAGCCGTAAGAGCGGGAGAGGGAGAGAAAAAAAATTCTCGCAAAATTCTTTTGTGAAAGATGCGATGTTATAATGGCATGTAATGGCGGTGGTAGTACTAGTTGTAGTAGTAGTATCACCACCACCACCAATTGTTGTGGTGGTATTGATAGTAATATAGCAAGCAAGCACAAGAAGCTCTCTAAACGATTTTATTGATCTAGACACATTGGCAAATCGGAATTTTTTAGCTTTATCGAATATCTCTCTTTCACTCCTCTGTTTTTTGTACTTATTTTTTTTCCGTGGTAAAGAATAAGAAGCAATAAGAAAAGGAGTATGGCGTTTTTTGGATTCAAGAAGTGTACCATGTACAGAGTACAGTTATTATATTACACTGAGATATCATATAGCTCTTCTCTTCTCTCTCTCTCTCTGCCAGTCATGGATGTTGGATTCTGAAAAGACAGATGATGATTATCATCGTTTTCACGACGAGGATATCATGACGATGATGATGATCATCATCATCCTCGTGTGTGGTACCGTGTTCTCCTGTAGTCAAGATCCACAATAAAAATGGGAGTAATGGCAATTCTCTACCCAATTGTATAGTAAAAAAGAGAGAGTAGGTAGGTATATTAGGCATATATTATTTTTCTCTAGTGTTCTTTCTTCTAGGATCATAATGATCTTCAAATAGGCATTCTTACATTACAAGACAAATACAAAAGATAAAAACATGTATTGTAGGTAGGTATGTACATAATATTAATAATATCATTGGTTTATCATTCTATGTCACGGTGTGTGTGTGTGTAGGTGGAAAAGGACAAAGCTCTCTTTTTTTTATTCCACGACAAGGCTTAGAGGTACCGCAGGAAAAATTCAGCGTCATCGTCAACATCATCCTCCTCGTCGTCATCCCTATTTTTAGACATTATTACATGCAATATAAACAAGGATTTTTTTTGCGGGAAAAAAAAGTAGAGGTAGCTCTATCATTTACCGCATATTATGTACCGCTAAAAAAATAAGAAGTTTGTAAGGATTACAATAGGATAAGCAAAATGCATGAAAAGAGAGAAAAGTAAAAAAAAGGGATGGAGGAAGGACTACTATACTGGCTTGCTTTTGTGCCATCATAAATCTTTAGATCGGCCTGGATGTGTGTTTCATGCTTCGTGAGAAGAATATGAGATAATTGTCGCCTGGGTGCTCTAAAGAGTAATAATAAATGGAAGTAGTTGGATATCGGCAAGAGATGAACAAGAGAGGGAACAAGATGATGATGATGAGGGTGGTAGTGAGAGAGAATGAGAGAGAGACAGCATATGGGCATTTCAACTCAAGTCAATATCCATATATAAGCAATTGGAATACATGCACCTACACACATTCCACTTTTATTGGTGAAGAGGAAGATTCGCATATTGACACCATCTTCTTCTTCTCTTCTGTTTCTTACCACCCAACCCAACAAATTATACTGCTGCTGCTGCTTCTAGAGTCCAAATTGTCTATATGCGATGCTGATGATGAAAAGCAAAAAGTGCAGCACACAAAGACAAGATGGAGAAAGCTATAAGCACATATGATGTATATATAAAGCAAGCAAAAGAGAAAAGATCTTTTGGGTTTTATTGCTTTCCAAAATCGAAACCAGGAGCAGCAAAGAAATGATATAATCTGGCTTTACAACATTCTCTCATCCATCGTTTTTTTTCTTCTCTCTCTTTCATCTCACGACTATTGACTATAATATAATAATATAATATATTAGGTATATTATATAGCTTATTCTCTCTTCATTTGATGATGATCATCTTCATCGTGATCATCATCATCATCATCATGATCGATTTAATTGCTCCCTGGTGGGTTTTTTGGTTTTTTTTTTCTTTACTCCTTGTGTTCTTCTGATTCTGATACATACATAAAAAGAATATTATTATTGGATAAGATAATATTGCGGGAGGTGAAAGTGGCGAAATATATGTGTGTATATGTAGTTTCTCTGCAAATTATGTTGGGTATAGGTACTGCTACTCCTTGTCTTCTTCTGATTCTGATACATACATAAAAAGAATATTATTATTGGATAAGATAATATTGCGGGAGGTGAAAGTGGTGAAATATATGTGTGTATATATAGTTTATCTGCAAATTATGTTGGGTATAGGTAGTAAAAGAACAAGAAGAAGAAGTATGGGAATTTTTATGGGATGAAACTGAGTCGAGTAGTATTTTCGTTTGATTTCAGAATGATTCATTGCTGTATCATTAATTTCGGATATTTGACAGTGATCATCATATAGTTAGAGATATCATTTTCCTGTGTAGGTGGGATAAAAGAGAGAGAGGAAAAAAGGATAAAAGAAAAGCTTTTTGTTCTTTCTGTAGACTACAATTTTCTGTACAACATGCATAATATTCATATACACACACGACATCTATAAAGATACCAAAACACTACACAAAAAATATATATAATCCTTGAAACAAAAACTTTCCTTTTTCTCTTTCTCTACACATATATTTTTCCTTCTGCTTTTCTTAAACATTGTTCTTGTTCTTATTCTTCTTAAAAAAGTGACCTGACCGCTATAATTACTTTCGGACAAAACTTCTTATGCCGTCCTGTGTTTATTTTTTCTTTCTTTATTTTTTTTTCTCCCGGTGATTTTCACTTGGTTTCCATCACCCTGTTGTGCATGAATGCGGGGTACAAACAAAATGATAATGTACACTTTTATCACTCAAAATGCATTATCATCTCTGCTGTGTATCCTCCTCTTCTTGCGATGAGCTGTTTTATTTTCTTCTCAAAAATCCCGATGCCTTCCTATATCACTACACACTACTGTGATGCTGCTGTTGCCGCGTTGCTGCTATTTTTTTTGCTGTGATGCAAAAAAAATCTTCCTTATTTTTTTGCTTTTGAATGCTGGATGCGCTTGTTTTTTTCACGCAAATCTTGATGATGATTTTTTGATGAATGATGATGATGATCATACAGTAAGACTAACAATGAATAATTTGTGTTCAGACCACAATGCCAGACCGGAGGAACGTCAAAAGTAAGTGCTTTTCATTAATAATAATCCTTTTAACATATATATATTTATTATCATAATGATACTTAATTTTAGATTAAGTTATAATTTAGTAAATTACACTTGGGTAAGTAGTGATTTAGCGTAAATTATAATATACCTAGCCAAGTGTGAATGATGACAAAATGAGTGCAAAGTGCAAAAAAAACATGGTTATAATGAAATATTTTTTTGTGTATGTTGGCCTTTGTTTAGCCAAGTGAACGATATACTAGTAAATTATCAAATCAATTTAAGGATTCCCCATAAAAAAATTATAGTTTTAAAAATATATTTTTTTTAGTAAAAATAATATTTTTATAGCATTTAAAAAATATGAAGCATCACATAAAAAAAACTAGAGACTTTTATTGAAGCTTTTCTCTATTATCTCTTCTGATCATTTGTTTTTATTGTATTTTCTCACAGTGAACATATTGATTACGAACGTTTCATTGTAAATTTGTACGGACCGGAAGTTTTGTAAGTGTGAACAAAAACAAGTAGTAAAATTGAAAAAAAAAATCTCAGTAGTGTTCGAATTTTTATGCAAATTTTCTAATGCAAAAAAGTATAATAAGGTATTATTATATATCTATGGAACATTATTTTCCTTTTTTTTAACACCCAAACCAAAAAATATATACGATAATAATAATAATATCTCTCTCTTATTTCTCTCATCTAAAAAATTTCTTGATCCTTCTTTTTCAAATCCATTATATTTATCATTCCCGTATATTATTAATTGCACAATAATTTATATATATATATGTATATATTTATCAAATTAAGCAATATATATCTTCTATATATACTCTATTATCTGTGAATATTATTATTATATAGCAAATTAGCAAACAAAAATTTGCAATTTATATACCTTAATATTTCTTTTGGCAAATGCAGCAAAAAAAAGAGAGCTGAGAGCTCAGCAGTGGTATAATAATATATAGTAGGTGAAAAATTTATGTTGTGTGTAGAGAGCATCAGCATCAGCAGAATAATTTTACATTAATTGTGCCGTAAACCATTTTTATTCGTTTTTTTGTGTGTGCAGCAAGGTATAATAATATATAGTAGGTGAAAAATTTATGTTGTGTGTAGAGAGCATCAGCATCAGCAGAATAATTTTACATTAATTGTGCCGTAAACCATTTTTATTCGTTTTTTTTGTGTGTGCAGCAAGCAAACCGACATAGCATAATAATTAAATAACATGACATTTCCTACAACTCTTAAAACTCTCGCATCATCATATCATAAGCTGTACAACAAAACAAAATAACAACACACTGGGATTTCGTAGGATCAGATTTCAAAATTTACATAATATTTTATATGTTCACAAAAAAATAATTAATTTTTATGTCTGTGTGTGTCTGTCTGGAACGTGTGCAAAAAATTCGTTATCTGCCCTGAGCACTTTTTTTATTAGTCTATTGTCCAAATAACTCACACAAAATATATATACGTTCGTTTATTATTGGTCCAATATTTATTTGTCTTGTCTGCTATGGTATTAATTAGTATAATAGGTATCCTGTCTGTCTGTACAAATGTAAAAATGACTTTAAAAAACCTTTTCACCGATAAATTTTTTTTAGTAAATCATGTCAAAAATGGGGAATCCTTTATTCATAACAAACAACGTCCGCTTATTACAAAGCAAAACAAATGTAAATACTAAAAAATAACATGACAACATGTACAAAGCGACAATATTATAACACTAACAAAAAAATATATAAATGTCATCATTTCATGTAAATACTACTATATACTCATCTCCTACTCTACTAAACGCGTGTTGGTACAAAAAAAATAATTAGAACAAAATTAGAACAAATGTTTTTTTCCTGACTTCTTTTCTTGGGGAGGGCTTTTTTACACTAGTTTTGTTAAAATGCCAAAATCTTTCTCTGTTGTTGTAATTCATGACTATCTCGTAGCAGTTCTGAGGGCAGAGCTTACATTAGCACCTATGACGCTTCACCACACCTATGACGCTTCACCATCACTCTCTACGAACTTCACCTCCACTTCCTACACCCACTTTACAGGTAAATATACAGGTAAAGAAACAGTTACAAAAAAAAGTCCTTGAGTACAAAAGTATATAACTATTTTTTTTTCTCTAAAAAAAGTAAAAGTATCCCACAGAGAATTTTTTAAGTTCAAGTTCAAAAAAAATTTCTTTTCGTTTAAATTTTTTTATTTTTTTATTTTTAACAATACCACTTATTATATATCTTCAAACTCTTTTTTTTACATTCATTCAATTTTAGTTTTTTTAGGTTTCTTGTACGATACAAAGTATACATAAATATATGTACATTGTATTCTTGCTGTTACAAAGTTATATAATATATAACGTTACATAATTTACGTATTGGCTGCAAATTTATCTTATATCTTAAGATGGCGGCTGCGACTATTTGCATGCAGCTAAATATATATCTATATATTTATACGTTCAGTTCAATTCAGTTATTCAAAAACACTTTGCTGCACAAAATCAATTTTTTTTCAGTTAATTTATAAATATATTACTACTATATTTAAACATTGAAAACAGTTTACTTGCATTGTTCCACGTGCTAAACATTTTTATATTTATATTACATTGCTATAAACATAAAATTATACAGTTACAAAATATTTATTATATTAAGTTATTACTATCTTGAGCGGACGTGATTTCTCCGAGAGAGCATGGATGCTTTATTTGTATGTATATATCGCTTTTGGCTGTTTGTATTTAAATGACAAAAACGCTTTTCGCTTGAATGCCTCTATATGTATGTAGGTATACTATATTTATTATATTCATATTGGTACAAAGAATTCGAGAGACAAAAAATAAATGATCAGAAATCATTCTACAAGCTATGCATACATACTATTTAGGTAAACATATAAACAAATCGCTTATGATGGGGTCACACATTTGCGTTCAACCACGTGGTTATAATAATATTTGTTTTGGTCCACCAAATATTTGTTTGTCATTATAAAATTATGTGTTGCACTTGTCCAATTTCGCACTTGAGTTTTTGTCGTTAATTTTATATTATGTTATAGTTTTACTATTAGTTTTTAAGGAATGTGCACGAAAGATATTAATTTTTTTGCTTATTATTGCTTTTATGTGTTTTTGTTTTCATGTTTTGTTTGCCTCACCAACTTTCACTTGGTCTTGTACACTCTCACACATGCGTAAAAAATTATAGTCCTGATGGAAAGCAAGATTTATCAGATTCGGCTGCTGGCATCGGCGCTGCTTTAGTATCCACCACCACAACTCACGCACTCGCGGCCGGCAATAATAACAACAACAATAACAATACTAACTGTGATAATGATACTACCACCACACCTCCTTCTCCAGTATTGGGCGGAGGAGGAAGTGGTGGTGGTGGAGGAAATGAGGGTGATGGCACTGGAGGTGATGATAGCACTAGTGGCGCTGCCGCTGCTGCTGGAACCTCTTCGAGTGACCAACCATCGTCACAACAAACCACGCCAAAATGGCCAGCCAAGCCGGGTGTTAAGGTTTTCCGTCACGTGAATGGGTTGCACAGCTTGGGGAAAAGTGCCAAGCCAACTAATGGCTTTAGTTATGGAACAAAACCCTTATCGTCGACACTCCCTTTACCCAGTTCAAATGGTAAAAATTCATGAAACTGACACAAAATACGACCAGTGAAAAATAAATTATTAACTTAATATTATTATTTATGTTACAAAAGCTAACAACTTTGATTTCTATAACAAACTTTTCTAATCTTTTACATTTTTTGTGTTTTTTAATTTTTTATTCGTTTTCATGCTCTTTCGTTTGTGATTTTGTCTACTGCTTTTACCTGTGTTTGCTAAATTAACATTGGACCACATGTGTAGACCACACATCGACAACTGCGATGTTGGTAACCACTACGATGCCTGTGTCATCAGGAACGACCACAGGTACGAGGAAGCGGAAGAGGCCTTCCAAAGGTTAGTCTCGATCATTTATCGCGTTTCCTCACAAATCCACTCCCAACCAATTAAACACATGATACATATCTACTATATATGTACACTGGTATCTCTTCCGGTTTATGGTAATGGCCTCTTTCAAAAGATGACTTGATGTAGTTTGGTAAAGTACAGGGTCTCACAGTATGGTACACACTTTTTGGGGTAAACTAAGATTCTAGGAATGGTGTGTTGCTCATTTTTACAACTACTATTTACAGCTTTTATTTCGTATGGCAATTGAATAAACTTTTCTCATCAAATTTTAGCAAGCGCAACGCGTCCTTTTGATATGCTTTAAGAACTACACTGTGCTTTGATCTAAAAAAAAATTTGTGCGTACTCGTACATTTCATTAGACAAATAAATAGTATGCCGTGAATTTCTGTAGAAAAGTGTTTGTGATTTGTTAATTGCCAATTAATTGGTAGATTATTTATGTATACAGGATTGAAAAAGCACACTTTTTTACTCTTTTTACTTTAACTTTCACTACTACACCTTTTTTTATGTATGTATATTTCCATAATTTTTATTACTACTAAAAAACGTGATTACTAAAAAATATCTTTTTTAACCAACTTTTCAAATAAATCTTCCACCTTTTTGACTCTTTCTTTCGTTAATAATTTTATATACAAAAAATCCTTTGAAGAATTTATTTTACTTTTCAAGCGACGTATTTTTCCTGGTTTTGATAATAAATTCGTCAAAAGTTATTATTCTGTAGTAATATTTTGTAAGTAATTTTTTGGATTTTTTTGAGTCACACGTTTTCATTTTATTATGTTGATTTATGATGATG
>JAHZNC010001622.1:0-10424 GCA_027744095.1 Zhuqinia jingwanae
ACTGGCTGACTGAAATAGAATTACGACTTGGAGGGATCTTTAATTCATCGATACAGACATTCAACAGTAATTCAACATACATACGTCGCGAACGGAGACGTGTGTATGTTGAATTACCTGGTCGCTCTGTTATGATGTCAGGAGATTCATTATTCCTGACTTGGCATTTCGGCATTCACTTGCTCTTGTCCCCATCATCACCACCACCACCATCACCAACCACTTTCATTCTTCACGAAATAACCATAATCATAGATACGCACCCCGAAAACAAATACCTATGATGAAAATTATGCGGCTCTTGACCATGGCAGGATTTTTTGGGGTTATTTTTGCTTCAAGCAAATCATTGTAGGGTGATTTGCAAGAAACAAAAATCAAACGTTTTTGAGCGCGCACCAGAGTCTTCGAGCGGATCAGCGTTATTACAACACTCGATTTTTACTTGCGTGTTACCCTTTCGTTAGACGAGCATCATGTGTGTAGTAGTATTGTTTGTTACTCCATTGTATTTTTTTAATTATGCATGTGTTCATATTTCTAAACAGAATTGTAGAATATGAAAATGATTGTATGAATGGAATATTATGAGTACCGTTAAAAATAAAACAAGAAGAGTGGTCGAATAATTTGCTAGGTATTTTATTTGGCTCCTTACTGCTCATTCGACCTTGAACACTGCTTGAAGCAAAATCAATACGATACACTTATTTCTTGGACGGATCGACTGATGAATGGAGTAAAAATGCAATAATATTTCATTTTTTTCACATTTCATATGACAAGAAAAGTGCCAAAAAAAGTATGTAAGCTTTGTTGGTGTAAAGCCTGGAGGATTTACAAAAGAATACGCAATATACATAATACATACATACATACCAACCATGTATGCCTTTTTGTCGTTACAAAATTTCCATCTTAACAAGCTCAGCAGCCGTGGTGATAAACTGATAAGGTCTCGTGCTGACTTTTCAAGAAAATTTAGAACGAACGATAAAATCCAAAATAGGTATATATTGCATGAAAAAATATATTTCAAGAGAGAAGTGTAGAAAGGAAATACAACTTTCCCCGATTGAGAGATATCGTCGTATATATTTGATATGATGATTAGCAGCAGAGGAAACGTATAAATTTAAATTCCATTTTTTTGTAGAATATTATGATACATTTATTGCAACAGCAGCGGCATAATAATAATATGTATGTAAGATGGGGAGATATGGGTATATGCATATTTTTAGTTTTGGATTTATTGAATGAGAAGAGGTGGGGGTGTAACAATAAGCTCACGTCACGATTGCTTTGTCACGCTAATTATGCAGAACACACAATAACCGAAAATCGGATTGTACATGTGGAGGCTTACAATTTGGTAATATGATTATTTTCTGATATTTAATATTATTCGTGTCCGTTTTTGAATTGTGAATCTTCATCGTGAGAAATGAGGTTGCTAGTTGCAAAACCTTCGTTTTTTACATAAAAAAATGGGGCAGCTACTTTGTACCTCGGATTGAGATTGGTGTGCTGCTGGAGGGAAGATATATAATACATACACATATACCTGGAACCTGGATTTTCTTTATTTATCACAATGATCACGTTCTCTGAATAGGAAACCAAAAAAATGTAAAGTATTTATGTGCACACACAAATATGTACGCCTCTTCATGTGGTTCTTGTGGTAACTTTTCACCACCCCCGGCATAAAAATATTGTATATCTGAATCAACATGAACATTACGCAAAGTAAACAAGACAAGGAAAATTTTCCTATCACATTTTTTTTATCATCATCGATCCACCTTATTTTTTTTGGAATCGTATACTAAATTGATGTCGGGAAGCATCCCGATGATGTTAGTTTAGCGAAAATGGACACATGGCTCCATGACATAACGTATCACGAGAAACATCCGCACATTAGGAATTCCAGCTAGACATGCATAATACGTAACAAAACCGTTGTTCTAAAAGATCAGTAACAATTTTTTCTACTCTCTGGTGAGATAGAGGATGAGAGGATGTTATGAAAATTATACTTGAATGGATTGGGTAAGGTTGTTGTTGTTTTTTGCATTTTTAGGACGGAGCCTGGACGTTTGTCCTTGGTCTGTCATGGAAAAATGCAATGCATCTGTTCTGGCACAGTACTATAGTAGAAGGATCATCTGGCGTGGATTCCCACATGATAAAGTGCTCTGGAAGTTTTCCCGTTGGACCCACCACAACATTTATTATACACTAATGATCAAAAATGAAGTATTGTGGGTGGATGCACTTGTACTCTAATTTTTTTATCAGGCTTGCACGCTACACGCTACACCAATAATAATAATAATAAGTATAATAATGGTTCACTGCAGCACACACATACATATGCACATGGTCATTTGTTAAGGTGAGATGAAAGGAGCGAAAAGATACACTGCTGTAGTTGTAAATGTAAGTAAGAAAATGAAATATTATGTGATACGTGATATTTATAAAGAACAACAGTGTTATAATAGGTGGCGCCGTGACATTGTCAGCAATTAGGGCAAACATAATTTATATTTGGTGTGTGATATGAGATGATGAGAAATGAGTTTTCATGATACGATGGGATGCTTTACTCAATTTACAAATAGGTTTGTGTACTATGTACGCATATATTTAATGCGGAATTCGTGGAAAACTACGCTTCCTTCGTAATTTAATTCTCAGGACAATATATTTCACTGCAACGCAGCGACAAGAATAACAACAACAACACGTGACCAAAATAATGGGAGTATATTTATTACAATCATACTTTACTGCGTCGTTATTGTTATTTAAGCTTTAGTGTAGAATAAATCACATTGACAAATGATGATAATAATAATAATGGTTCATTTGATACCTTAAAAGATCAAAAAATGGAAATGGACTCTGGAGTTAAATGCTTTGAATTAAAGCTCGAAATATTTGGTTATAATACATCTTTTTTGGCAATAGTATCATAATAATAATGTAGTAATTACATTTGTTGCTCAATTAACTTTGTTACTTTAATAACTTACATAAAAAGTATATAGTTAGTGGGTTTATGTAGAATTTGAAAGGTCGTTTGGCGTCAATAACAATTAATTTGAACGAATTTCTTACATTTCAATGCCATGTTTTCAATATTATTCCAATAACTTGGCAAATCAATTGGTCGTAATTGAATACACTTTGTGCTCGTTGTGTGTAGCAATTGAAGGAAATAAATTGATAGATAAAAATGTGCATGTCATGAAGCTTCGCTGTGACTAGAATTTTAATATTATTAAATGCATGATGTATGCCATTTACTAATATAGGTTGTAAATAAAATGGTATAAATGAATTTTTTTAACTACAACCCCACCAATAATTTGTCAATCACTTTTTTACCCAACAACAAAAAAAGTGCGTGATATTGTGATTGCATAAAATTTATCTTTTAACACAAATCACACCTCTCTGCTAAAAAAAATCATTCACTAATCTCTTAAAAATTCGTTTGACTTGTGATTATCATATATTGCAATTGAAATGAAACCAAAAGTTTGCGAATTCACCAAACATGATTAATCAGGCGTGATTATTGCCAAACGTCTTATCATCGCGATTTAACAGCCATAATAACAGTCATGAGTAAGTGGATAGTCTTTAACAATAAATAAGAATCAGCGAGCATTTTCGCCTATGAGTAGATGAGTAAAACATGCGTACGTCTTGGATAAGCGTTATATTAATGATTGATGAATAAGCATAAAAAATACGATGCATGAATACATACTGCTATTATGCTTGTCTTCATGTGGAAGCTGTGAAATGCCTATTTAGCAACACCTTACACAAAAAACAATATTGTAGACAGGTATTTCAGTTTTGGGTGAGAATTTATTGTGATTGTGAGTCGTGAGGTATTGATAGCGAATATCTTAAAAATTATAAATCATTTTGTCATAATAATGATATTACTTTCTACCTTGACTCATATTACAAAGTATTAAATGAACTTTAGTAGACTTATATGATAAGATACTACCAATTTAATATTACTAAAAATTTAATGGTATCCTGCGAATGACTACTCAACCATTCACATATTCAACCATACTCAAACGTTTCCACCTAAACCGATATAATGGGATCTTAAGAGCATAAATAGAAATCCAAATAATGGCGCGAAAACACTACTAAAACTACCAAGATTTAAATTAATAGTTGGTTATTATTCGCAAAGTCCCAGTTAAAAACAAGCAAAATTTCTTCAAAAGACACCAATTTTCAAAATAATTTTTACAGAGGATATCCACAGCACGTGCACATGTGTATTCTCAAAGTCAACTGGGGTATTAACAAGGCGTGCGGTTGGAAACTTGACATGATTGTCTAACGGAAAGTGCGATATTATGTTGGTCGTTAATTGTAGTCATTATAACATACAATATTAGTAATTTGAAGAACCATAATGTTGAATCTCGACCACTCAGTATGTACATGGTGAGGAGTAAAAGTATGCACGCACCTATTTTACGCATTACGGTAGGACTGTAATTGTGTCAATTTTTAAAAATTGTTATCAGTTTTAGTACATAAAAAACCTCGCCACAATAACCGCACAAAGTGCATTCGAAAATGATACAGAGGCCTACCCAATTTTGTAGGGTGTCACAAAGAAGAGAAATGCTCGATACTTTGACATTGACACTTCAACAAACATTTCAAATGCAAACCAACACATTTTAGAGACGAAGAAATTTGAAAGTATACCAGCAGCAGCAGCAGTATAAAATGATTCAGTTCATCATTATCATTAACTTTTCTTTGTTTTGTTCTGAGACTGTGAACCCTGTAAATGTCATGTTTTTGGTGCTCTTTTGCAGTTAACTTTTATAGTTATAGTGCAAAGCATAAGCAGTTGCTGATGTGGAAAGTGCCAACAAAAATACTACAACAAGCGTCATGTCAAACAAAAAAATTGGTTTTTACATTATTTTCTCTCTTTATTTTATGTACCTTGCACCCATAATTAAGCTTGTTCAAGTCTACACAATTTTATACTAGCAAACGAAAGAACTATTATAGTCATCAACTTCAATTTTTGGAGTAAAAAAAATTTCATACATTCTATCATTTGGGAATATGTAAGTCACAAGCTATT
The DNA here is from genome assembly GCA_027744095.1 of Zhuqinia jingwanae. Taxonomy (NCBI): domain Eukaryota; kingdom Metazoa; phylum Arthropoda; class Collembola; order Entomobryomorpha; family Paronellidae; genus Zhuqinia; species Zhuqinia jingwanae. The sequence goes on from JAHZNC010001622.1 coordinate 5,162, forward strand.
CATAATACATTACGACAGTCTGTGCGCCTTCCAACGCCCGGCAATCCCCTTAAAACATACAGCTACATAACTTTAGAGTAGTAGTTCAACTGTGGGTTGGGGTCACGTGGACCATTTTTGTTTTGTAAGCTGCATTGAATGTACTCTGCTCATTTTCAAAGTCCTTAAAATGGACGTTAAAAACATGTTTCGTTGGTTCTGAAACGTATTCCTAAGGGAAAACAGGTACTTTATTTGGTGAGCACTTAACAAGTTTGTTTAGTTCCTTCGTTGAAAATGTCTTTATAATAATTGCAGTATTTTTTTAGCAAAGTCCTTCCTTACAGTATAGCGTTGATAATATAGTTCATTATGGTTATGTTATACATATATGAATGTTATGATCAGCGAACCACGTCGAACTTTTGACTTTCTGTCTACTTACCTACGACAGTACGAGAATGCACCGCGTTTTTGGTCATATTATATATACACTTTGCTCTTTTTATGGCTGGCTTAAGGATTTCTGTGACTTATCCACTTCAATTTTTTTTTAAACAAGTACTTCAGTTAAAGACAGGTAATGCTATGTTGATAGATGGCAGATTTTCAAAAATATTAAAGTGGATATGGCAATAAAGGTATAAAATCCTTTTTGATATTATTTTTATCGTCATCATTATTATTATTTTAGTCAATGCAATGTCAATTAAAGGGTGATTGTGCCACATTAAAAAAAATTTGATCTGGGCATTGACTTGCAATAATTGCAAATATAGGCATCGTGGAAGTGAGTTATTGTTAACAAGTTGGGTATGCACACACAAAAATGCAGTGAATATTAATTAATTCTGTTTTTTGACACGTATAGGAACCTCTACCTATTTACACGAGAAAAAAATAAAGTGTGTGAAGATCAAGAGGTGTGTGAGTGTCGAGTGTACTTGTGCATGAAGTTGCAATTTTTTCAAATAAAAAATTGCTTTTTATGCATATGCAATATGCATACATACATTCATATTATAGCTCATCAACTTTTTTTTTTGATGATATGTTCATTATTTTGACAGAAAAAACGATGCCACCATTTAACGTGCTAATGACGTAGTTTTTCTGTTTAAAATGCACAAAATAACACTATTCAACCTCATAATTCACACACGTTTATAGTAATAAGTTGTTCGAAAGAAAAGTTATTTGATTTTGGGATTGGCGTTATGTATGTATGTATGTTTGTATGCCTTATAATACCTCATATACGTGCTACATGGACATCTATTACGTGCATATGTGCGCGCTTCACTTCACCTTGTTATGCTGCTGATATGATGATGATGATGTTGTGAGAATGATGAGCAGCCCATAACCCCATAACTTCAGCTTTAATGTTCATCTTTAATTAGTACTTTAACTTTCAAATCATGTAACATGGATTCATTATGAAGTGCGAAAAGGTTGTTAGTAGCTTGTATTGGCGGCAGTGGCGGTGGTGGTGCTGGTGGTGGTTATAAATTGAACAAGAAAAATGAATCTTCATATTGTCCCACCACACACACCTGTTAATAATAATTGTAAATTTAACAATACAAAAAGCAGAAGAAGAATAATCATATCATCTTCTTCTTCCGAGCAGTAATAACAGCAGCACTAATGTTGTTACTTGCTCTTGCTGCAAAAAAAAATATTGTACAAAAATTTACAAGAAATGCAACTTACTACTTGCAAAACACAATTTTACCGCAACTAATTTTTGCACACGATTCGATACTGTTCGTTTTACTTGATTACTTTTGTTCTTGTACACACTTTCTTTATACTTTATATTACAGTAATGTACGCACGCATGTATCTACACATTGTAATAATGAATGAGTAATGTAATGGGATGTTGATGGAATGATAGTGTTGATGTGTGTATAGAGTAGTTATATTTGAACATGATTATATCGCCATGATAAATATATTAAAATTGTAAAATGATGTTTGTGGCTATATATTTCCGGTAGGGGGTTGGTTAAATGGTTGTGCCTACTACTCATGCACAATAATTTGTGTGTAGTGCAGTAGTAGTAGTTGGTAGAAAACTGAGTGAGTTTCTCTTTAATCTTTTATGGCATTATCTTTTGTGGCTCATCATCAATTTTGAATGTTTATTATTTTGTAAATCTTGCCATTTTTTGCCAAAAAAAAACTTTTGAAACACTAAGCGCAGTTTTTATGGTAGTTTTGTATGCACTTTATTTTAATGGGTTTGCTATTAAAAAATTTCCCTGTTGTCGGTGGCGGTTAACCTGATCTCTTATTATTACAACACACACACACAGAATGAAATACTTTTACATTTGAATGTGTTTACACTCCAGAAGTATGTTAACGAATGACGAATGCTAAAATTAAACTTCCTATTAGATATTTTTTATTGTGTGCTTCATTCTAATGTACGGGGGGAGCAGGGACGAACTTTAGCATTTTAATAACAGGATGCAAATAACGAATCTCCTTGTTAAAAATATCATATACATAATCAATTACCAAATTATTACAACACACACACACACAGAATGAAATACTTTTATATTTGAACGTGTTTACACTCCAGAAGTATGTTAACGAATGACGAATGCTGAAATTAAACTTCCTATTATATATTTTTTATTGTGTGCTTCATTCTAATGTACGGGGGGAGGAGGGACGAACTTTAGCATTTTAATAACAGGATGCAAATAACGAATCTCCTTGTTAAAAAAATCATATACATAATCAATTACCAACCGCTTTACAGAAAATATATTTTTTATGTAACCTATATTAAATTTAATGTGAGCATCGTAATTTTGTATTTATATAATAATAATAATAATAAAAGTAATATGGCGAAAAGGTGGGAATCGGAACAAAAGGCTGAGGTTGCGGTTAGTTTTATTTCGGAAGTGTTATGTATGTCTTCATGAAAAAAACCATAATTAACGAACGTACATATATAACACATCATTTATCATCATCCCGTATCGCCATAAGGTATAAAGACACGACGACATTCAAAACCACAGTATGACAAAATTCAATAGATTACCATAAATAGACAACGTGAATTTATCAAAAGTCTTATAAAACTTTATTTTAAATATATGCATATATTTTTTATATAGATTTATTACAAGCTATACAATTTTTTATGGCTATGTGCACATGCATCCATACATGCTTCTCTTACTCTATTCCTCTGATTATTTTACTACACACAGCAGTTTAGCATACCATAATAGGGATGCGTCATTAATGTATCTTATGTTCTGAACTGTCTTCTTCCTTTCTTAATGACAGGTTAATGATTGCTGGTTTTGTATGAGGATGACGCAAACGCGAACAGGGTACAATTATTGACACGTTACCGTTAGACTACCAATAATAATAATTGTAATTATAGTACAAAACCATCAGCAGAATAATACAAAAAGTTATAATACTACTTGCTGTTGAGCACTTATTTTTTTAAATAAATTTCTGAACATATTTTTTTTCTGCTGAGGAAGCCTTTTTCAATCACATTTGTATGTTGCAAGTTGCAACAAAGGAATAAATACATTTTTAATTCCAGTAATTATTTTTTTATTTTTAGCAAAATATAAAACTGCTGTCTTGCCTGCCAGTTTCCTCATTTGACGTGCGTACGTAACACAATTGTCAAGCTTTTACCTTAAGCAGTCAGCAGACAGCACAGACATTATTGTATGTGGCCTCCATTGAGGACAATCATATCATCATCAATCCTCCTCATGACAGTCAACACACCGTACGTCGTACTACTTATTCTCACGATGACAGTATAAACTGCCAAACTGAGCAGGTGTAATAAAATACCTCAATCTTTCGCCAAAAAAGAACTTCAACTTTCTCGTCTATACACACTATAATCTATCAAGGCTAAAACTGATAAATCACCGATAAAACTGAGGAGGAGTAGAAACAGGTTCAAGATTGGGAAAGCAAAGTAGGATTTCAATTTTGCAAGAAAATAAGTTTTTTTTAACTCAATTCATCTATCCATCCATCCCAAACATTGACGTACGTCACCTGTGTATATATTGAGGAACGTCATTCTATCAACATTTTTTTCCTTTTTAATTTATTTAGCTAATTAGCTGTCTATAAGTTTGAAGCTCTCCTAAAATAAGGGGGAAACATGCTGATATTTTTAAAACATGGTTTAACAAGTCAAGTCACTTTTTTTTATCAAAACCACTCCATTTTGTCCATTTACCTTAAAAGGAAAAATACATATGTAGGTAAACGGTGGTGGTATCATGCTCAAGTGAAAGTTATACTTACTATAATTATTGCAGACTGGGTGACCTCAACATTTTGTCATATCTTGTGTGTCAATCTTCCTACTAGTTTAATTTATAAGGCAGGGTTCCTAAAATATCATCACCATCATCATCATCTAGTCCAACAAGCATGAGTACTAATGTTCTTCTTGTTGATGTGCACTACTCAAATATATACACAATCGTGTTTATTGCTTTTGGCTGAGAAATAGATGAATTTTTTTCCCTGACATGAGCAAGTAGTCCCCTGATAAACAATTAGTGACATAGACAAAGGACAAAAGAAAACTTTTTATGCATAATTGAAAAAAACATACATATCTGTAGAGAGAAAATAAATGTCATTTTCGATAGTGAAGCTGAAAAAAAACTTCAAGAAATTTCAATTAAAGCTTTCTGCAAATTGACACATTTTGCCAACATATTTCATTAAATTATCAGACTTGTCAGTGTGTCGTCTCGTGTCCATTAAATATGAACAAAAACATATATATTAATAAATAAAAAATTTAAACATTAGTACGCTGCCTGTACCAAATACATAAATACATACATAAAAACGACACAATTATTTTTTCTTATACCGAATTGCTGCTGACAAGAAGTTATAAAAACAACAGCACAATGCACTTTTCCTGTTTCATATTAAATATTAACATCTTTATTTGCTAATCAAGAAAATCAAAGTAAAACAACGGAAATCAAAAGAAGAAAAAACAAGCAAAAATAATAAATGAGCATCTCATTTTTACAAGAAAAGGAATGTTACACAGGTGTACTTCCACAACATTTACTACTTAGACTCATACTTTAATCAAGCAAATTAATTAATAATACAACTGTGATAACTAAAAAAAAACAAGGAGCAAAAGGATGAATGCACTACTACAACAGCAACAACAAAAAAAGTCGTTAAATGTAAACCAGGTATGTAGGGACATACCTGTTTACATAAA
>JAHZNC010001623.1:0-15844 GCA_027744095.1 Zhuqinia jingwanae
TTTTTTTTGTTTCAAGAATAAAAATTGAAAATTATACAAATGTTGAAATCAATACTGGTTTTATAAGGATAATATATGAGACATTTTAATGTAATATGATTCCGAGTACAAAACTTTTGTTATTTTCATTTTGAAAAGTAACCAGTTTTTACACGTGGCATTTTTATATTCACTTTTACACAACTTTTCTGATTCATTTCTGTACAAGCCCATTTCTATTGAATAACACAGGTATTTTTTTACCAAAAATTGTTCGTTGTTAATTAGAGCTCCTGAGTATTTTTTTCAATTAACCAATAATGGATGGCAAAGACATGTGCAGAAGAGAAGAGATCCTGAAAAAGTTTTGGTCTGACATTCCCAGAATGAAACATTTTGTACAGGGGCCATTGAATGTTGTATGAAAGCAAAATCTCCTTTTAGTTTTTTAAAAATGTATTCCATGTTTTTATGCAAACGTAAGGCCAAAATCCGAGTAAAAGTGGGTAGCGCCATTAATAATTGATTTTTATCAACAATTATAGAGATGCAAACTTGAAAAGGTATATGAACTTCAATTAGATCGTTTTAGTTGCCCGTCCTGTAGTCCCATCATATATGATTGCTTCACCATTTTTTTTCAAGCCTCGTGGTATTTTGTTTGGTCATTTTATAGGACTAGTCCATTTTCTGGTCGCTAATTGAGCCCATTAGTGGGTTCACAAATATATTGCATCCAGATATATCCAGTGACACTTATGAAGCTTACAAAATAGCAAAGCAAACAGGATTGTGAACTGAATGGGCTTCGTCAGAAATTGAATAAGCAAAAAGCACTGAACTTGGATATGTACGGATGAATGCTGACGGAAGTCAATTGAAAAGGCTTTGCGGAACATGCCGTCAATTGCTGTCAAATATCAATGAAAAAACCGTATTTTTTAAGAATTTATCATACAAATAGTGTTGAATATATTAATATTTGTTTAGTAAAATACACTGACAGTTTTCACTTGTCTTGTTAGGAGTTTTGCATGCTTGGGATTTTCACGCATAAAAATACAAAAAAGAAGGATAAATATTGTTATGTATGTATTATGCGCAGAGATTGTAAGAAAATCTACAGGTTCATTGCACTGTTGTATATTATGATACGAAAAAAATTATTGTCTCACTACACATTATGACTAATTATTATGCTAATAAAAAACAAAAAAAACATTACTTGTTCTGTTATCTGCGACAAATCTCTGATTCACGATAAGTCAAATACTTATGCAAGAAAACAAAATGGATATACCTACATTTAAATCTGGTGAGATAAGACTTTTTAAATAGCTAACTTGTCAACAAAAAACTAACACAACCAGAGAAAGTCATTAACATGATGATGATGATGACTCATAATACTTTAGAGTTGAAACATAGACATAATAAGAAACCTTTTCAAATCAAATCACGTCCTCAAACGTAGTTGAAAAACAAAATAAATTGAATTGAAGGTAGGTAGGTAATATATTTATGCATGCATTTAAAAGAACAAAGTTAGCAATAAAATGTGCACATGTCAGAAAAAATAGATCCCGTCATCACTGCAAAAAAATTGGCCATCAAAAGATAATCTGTTTTGCAGAAATAAAACAGTTAATGAAATAAGATAGATTAGGACCAGCATCGTCAGCTTGTCATCAGTATTACTGCGGCATTACCGTTCCATGGAATCCTTCCAATTCCAACACTGCACTGATATCACCAACAAGATTAGTTGTGTTATGGTTTTTCAGGTGTTTTCCAAGTTATTAAAAATAAACAACTCCAGAGACTACAATTTATGTGTACTATACAGCATGATCAGCAGCTATCTAGTAATTATTGTCTTCTTTTTTTCTACATTTTTCATTGTCCTTTGTACATTACCAGGACATGAATATATCAAGGAATCGATAGTTCCAAGGAAGTCTTTCAAAACTCGGGTCAGTTTCATGTTTTGTTGTTGCTATCATGTACAGACCCTTATACATGTGATGATGTCAAAATAACTAGAGTTATTTTATTTATTTATTCAACTAGCATAATATTGTATGGCTTCTTTGTCGTGCTTTCTGTTTGGTTTAATGTCTAATCTCATCATTGTCAACTTGTAACTTATCCATGACAGGATGACATGTAACGCCTTCTCATTTTACCACTTAAACCATATTAGCTATTCAGTCAACAATCGATCATCCAATTGGTATATTGACTCTGAATAGAGATATGGAAGCCATTCAAATATCTCACAAGCATAATACATGTAGGTACTCGTGGTATTCTTCACCGGATAATTTGTGCAAGGGACTGGTTCACTAACTATCCAAGCAGTAAGCAAAATGTGTAAATGAATTGTGACAAATCAATTACCAAAAGTTGGCTACACGACTTTAACCCTACCACAACTTGAACTGGGGCATGATATACGATAGGGTAATAAGAGACAGGGCAATCATCATGATATTATGTAGTGTATGGGTGAATGCTAAACAAATTAATAATGCATTTTTAACCGAAAGCATCATCATATATTACACAAGTACATAATTATATACATGTAGAATGCAGATGTATGCATTTAAAATGCACTTGGGTTGGGAACATAATTCACTTTATTAAAAAAATATGTCATAATTTTTCATTTGAGACTTGCCCAATTACAAATGAGGGGAAACACGTGTCCAGTTAAAACATTACGTTGCATTGTAATTTAGTTTTTACTGTTGCTAATTACGAACCATATGGCTTACTTAACTGAATAATCATTTCTAATGTCCACGCATACATGCATATAATGCAATACTATGAATCACGCATTAAACAAGAACTAGAGAAGGGCTCACTACATCATATTATATGTATATTTGCCTGATTATTTTGAATAATGACCTTGGTCTATGGATTAGTTTTAAAAAAAAAATTTTTTTTTAAACGAATGATCATTTCCATACTGCTGTAATAAATCAAATGTGTTCCTTTTTTTGTTCAGTATGGTTCATGTACTGCACGTATCAATATACTTCTCTGCCAGTTATTTTTTTTATGTATTCTTACATTACTCCATGTACTATTCTAAGAACGCTTGTATCATATCATCATCCCCTCTCTTTTTCCAAAAAAAAAAGTAATCAAACAAACACACGTCTCAAAAATAACTGATTGTTATAAAATGTGTCATTCGTGTCCTTGGATTATCCTCTCACTAAGCATAATAATAACCTACCGTGTAAATAGGGTTATGAGTGCTTGTGATGACGAGGATGATGATGATACCACTGAACTACTTTGCTTGAAATGTTTACAGCCCTTCCATGTACCACATAGACATCATCATATTGACGCACACAACATCCACATTTCCAACAATCCCAAAGTAAACATCTACGAATAAAAAAAAAACGTTTTCAATAATAAAGGTCTTGTTGATGCTGATTACCTACATAATATGTTCATATATTGTATCAAAAAATAAACTGTGAGCCCTGAGCAAAGCTTTATTTTTTATATATATTTTTTTTATAGAGATAAATAAAAAATTCTCCAAGAAGATTTTTTTTTACGATCAGAAAATTGGTAATGGTGACTGACTGAGTGGTTAGATTTCTGCTGTCGTCGTGAAATCTGAATTTCTCTCGTGACGAGAAAAGTGGTAAGTATGAAGATGTAAGTTCCAACTAGGATACTTCTTTCAATCTCAATTGTATTTACGACTTGACAACTGATAAACAAGCAAGCAAAAAAGGTTGTTGTAGACAAACTCTCAGCAGTAATCATCTTGAAAGAAAAAAAAATGTATACGTATGCCTGCTACATACTACATACAATATATATAAATATATATAAAATGTATACAAGCAAAGCAACATCATATCATCGTTTACACAGGTAAAGTAAACTTCGTTAAAAATGACACGTAGTAAAAATATACCTATAATATACATACTTACCTGAATGAATTATATACATGTCTATAAGTATAGACAAGAAGAACATGAACATGATATTATTTCTTCATGTACTACTTACATTACAAAACCTAGTGAATAGAATCATCAATTTTTTATCAATGTAAAAAAAAGTAACAGATAAAAAAAAGATGCATTTCAGCTCTTGCAAGTTGAAGGATTTTGGTAAATAAATCATGTTATACTTGTCCAGTAAACAAGATGGCTCTCTGTTTTGTCTTCTTCTTCTTCGTGGATTCTTCTTGAGTATCAATTTACCAACATTTTGAGTTTCCTTCCAATAATCACTCAAGAGCTTTTGAATAAGATTCCAGATAATATTTTTATAGTGTCTCTGTCCAAAGGAGTAGGTGATGTTAGTATTAACGAGATTGCATTTCCAAAAGAAAACATGAAATACTTTATTTTTAAGCTACAAAATTAATTTATATTCCTATGTATAGGTATATAACCTTTAAGCTGTCTTGTTGAGATATTCGCTGTTTTATGCATTGTTACCAAATAACAATGTTTTTGAAACTTCGAAGAAATATGTGAAGACAAAAGTTTACTTTTTTAAATAAAAGTACTCATTCGTTTCTGTCGACAATTTAGCAATACACAAAAATTTACTTAAACTTTTCATGAGAGTCAACTTTGGAACTGATTTTTTTGTTCTTGTACTTATTATCCTGTATTTTTAAACCAAAAAAAGTTGCATTCAAAACGATCAGATATATTTTTAAAAGCATGTTGTGTGCGTGGGTAAGCAATCATTGGAATTACACTCCTATTGTGTCCGTGGGGCAACATACGAAACCAGAACTAGAAATATCTGAATGAAAGTTGATTTGCTTGCTTGCATATTTTCAGAAATCAGATCCACGCACAAGCATTAAATTTACTTCCCTCTTATTGTTGCCTAGTACCTGCTCCACCACCACTCTATTTTCAATGAACTATTTTATTCTCTTGTTACTGTAATGAATCGTGTGTTGCATTATCACCTGGGGACAAAATTTGTAATTTTTTTTTTGGTTTGAGAAAAAATATATAATACTCGACTTGAAATGACTCGACTGATTATGATTATACACACACGTGTGTAAAGGGGAAAAAATTGTTAAATTGACTGACATGCCCTGTCATTTCAGATGCAGGCCGAGTGAGAAAAGTAGCACCGATCGATGTAGGGTTCTTGTTCCCTGTTTAGTTTTTTTGTTATTTGATTATTGTTGTGATGGTCAATATTTGTAAAGGTTGCTTTTTATACTCACAAACATACATATATACACATTACACGTACAAACATGCATGAATATAAATGCGATGTTTTGAACTTTGTGTATGATTAAAGGCAATAACAATAAAATAAAATCTAACGAAATTTACCCTACCCACAAAACCATGTTATCAACTTTTCATGATATATATGACATGTAATTACAAAATTACAATATCAGTTCTATTTACTTTACCCCTTCATTAACGCAAAGTGCACACCTATATTGCATTAGGCAAATCAATATTAAAAAAACATGATTGTATAACACGTCAACAAAATAGATGATTTTTTATTTTGTCTCAATAAATCTATGAATAAAATATTCAATATTCCACGAAAATTGTCTGAGTGCGTTTTATGCTTGTCTGCATGCATAATACCTATATATAGGTACATACATACTTTGATGTCTGAAGTGTGTATGCAAATATATTTGCATTTGTCCTACATTCAACATACATTTTCGACTGTGTAACCAACTTTCATAAATACATATTCTAGTTTTCGTTTCATCTTGTGCCCTCTTCAAGTCAAGGACTCCAACCACAATTATGCTCATTGTGGCAATCAAATAAGAGTAATTAATGCAAAGTGTTAAGTATACATTTTCCAAGTGCATCCTCTATTTAGCCTCCATAAAAAAGTTTACACTAGATAACGAGCGAGCTACAAGTAACAAAAAAAATTAATAAGAAAATTGACGCTAGCAACGTTCACATTTGGAACTCATTATTGATGAGTCATGTCATGTCATCCCCATGTCCCCATTTATACATAGAAGTTCGTGTGCCATTATTATTATATTAAAATTCTACATTGCGCCCTATTCCTCTTCCTGTTGCTCTACTGTTGTGGGAGCTATTGCTATACTATACAAGAAAATATATTGAAACACAATTTGTTTCACATTTGTATGCAAATGGAAACCCGTAAAAAATCGATGGGTGTAATTTACAGGAGAGAATCTAATTAACATGCATCATGTTGTTTTATTACTTAGGAGGACGACGACGGGATGTGGAATGGGATTTGGGGAGAAAATGGAGTGAGTATGAGTTCGGAGAAGGGAGACAACAAGAACAACAAAGTAGGTAGATGCATGCATATATTTGCTGTGTAGTTGTTGTTGTAAGTTGTGTAACATGCATGTGGAAAGTTGGTGGAAGAAGAAGCATGCTGCATGACTAAACAGCAGCGTGCATATTAAAAAGTACTACGGAAGAGGATGAAGTAATGGAGAGAGAGAGAGAGAGAGAGAGAGAGAAGGATACACCCTCCAAAAATAGATCATCAACAAACCAGAATGAGTTGAGTAACAGGACTAGCTTAACAGGCTACTGCAGCATGAATATTATTACTATATTTTCTGTTGCTCTTATTTTCTTTCCAATTCTTTTAGATTTTGTGCATACTTTTTTTAATGCACATAATATATAATATATATCTAGAGGACGATTATATCTAATCAGGTTTGGGAAAGAGAAATCCATCATCGCAGAAAGAGAACGGACGGAGGAGGAATAGTAACGTTGAAGACAAATTCTATTCTGAACAGTCCACCCCACCCGCTGTTATACATCATGTTTTTGTATGTACCATTGTACCCGTTCACATCATCCTTGTCGTTTGCATATATGATATTGCCTTTTGTTGTACTCCATGACATTCTTGTTAATGTTGCCACTGCTGTTGTTGTTGCACCAGAAAACAAACTTTAGTCACGATGCTTCTGCAACTTACTTCTAATAATGCCTATACAATATGCACGCATCTGAAATTTTGTTGTATTTTTAGTTTACAAGATGACTTGGAAGATCAGAATCAATAGAAGAGCAGTAGCAAAATATACTATGCCAGTACACATTTTGTACACGGATTTTGTTATCCGGTTAGAGCCTGCCAGTTTTTTGAATGCATTTTGTAGAGAGAAAAAAAATATAAGCTGGGGACGAGCACTGAATGAGGAATAGCAGACAAGCGAATAATTATAATTTGAGCTAATATGCATCTATATTAACTAGATGAAAGCTTATCATACATTATCTCTCTATTGTGGAATGAGAATAAACATAAAACCCGTATAACGCATCCCTCTCATTGTTTATCTTTTCTCCGAGTACATAGGACTAATGTTTATTCAAGGAAAATTTATTTTTGAGCAAGAAAACACAATTCATTTTCTAAGAAGAATGAAAGCTGATTGTGGTGGTGATGGTGTACATACGTACAACATGAAAAGTGGTACAAGTAGTACTATAGAAGTCATGGTTTATAGCTATGTAGCTTTATTTTTTGTGCTAGATCCTCATTCCAAATTCCAAACTCAACCCTTACATTCGTTGTTGTTTTTCATTTTGAAAAAAATTTGCATGATTCTTCTTCTAGAGTACCCAATGCAAATTTTGATGATGATCACATGGTCCATGGTGCTTTCTTTGACTTCATACAGTACCCTACCATTTAAAAATGTTTTTTTTTGCTATAGCGAATAAATATAAATGCGCCTGTGGCCTGTGTTTATATTATATAGCAAGAATACTACTGCCAAGAAAATGGTATCAATGCTACATGAAATGCATCTTTTATTCCTTGTTGTTTTTCCAGTTAAAGTAAACTTGTTGAGATGAGACTTGTTTTAATTTTCTTATTGTTATTCATACTTGCTGCTCAAGAACATTTTACTTCATCAAGATCAGTGTTGTTGGTGATGAAATGACTGTCTGACTTTTTACTGTATATATACAATTCTTCTTTTGCTGTGTCTGTGTGTAACCTTGTTTTCTCTTGAATTTTTCTCTGTTGTTGATATACCATTTTCTCTTGTGTACTCATAGGAATACCAGAAGAAGAGGCTACTATATGGACGTGCTCAAAGGCAGTTTAGTAGTAATAGTACATTTCTGTTTACACTTTTTACACTTTTTACAACATTTTGTTAAATTACCAAACTATGTATACCTATGCGAATGAGAAGTAGAAATGAAAGTCTAGTAAGCATTAATAAATATGAATTTCCTAATGCGGTGGTTTCAAAAGCTTTTTGGTTATGCTTCTCTCACTGTCTATTTTTTGTCGGATTAGAGGACCACGATATGGTATGGTTCTCATGATTAATAGCCAGTTTTGTGGTTGGAAAGGTGAGAGACAGATCAAATCGTGGAAACCATGAATTACATCAATTAATGAAAAATGCATCTGTCACTTTTGAGTTGGACTGTGCCTTCATTGAAGAATCCTTTTCGTTTCTAGCTGATTTTTGCATATATATATCTGGTAAAAGCTTGTAAAATTTGTGGAGTAAATCAGGTTATTGCTCCTTACACATGAGCTCATGTCTAAATTTTTCCCTTGGTTTTATAAGAAACCCACCCAAAAAATTTAACGGCTTATGCCCTCTTTCGCGAGATATTTTTTTTGCCAATTTAAAATGCATACGATTTCTCTTCTTCTTCTATCTTTTGTTTTCATTTTCTCAGAATACTAAACGAGGGAAAATATTGCACGCACAAAAGGAAAATGTGTTTTTATTAAACATGAAAGTAAATCAAGATAGTTTTCTTTGTTTAAAATGGAATGAGGGAAAGTCTAGAATTTTTAGATGGACTGTTGTATAGTGCAAAAAAAACTGGAAACAACTCAACTCATCTTGTTTGTTTACTTCCAAGAAGAATACGAAACACGTACGCAATAAAACTGCAAACAAAAAAACCCTTCTATTTCTACGTATTATCTTACGTGGTCTGTCGACATTTGACTTCAAACCATGAAAACTGTCCTACATAGTTTCTATCTTCTATAATGCATACAAATGAGAAATGAGTGTATGAATACTAACATAGTTTTCCAAAAGGACACTTTCTCTGTTTGTATGGGATTAAAAGCATATATTTTTCCCACTCTCTCTTGTTAAAAGAAAAAATTTCGACTACATGTAATAAATACTGAATTCGCACAAAATTTGTAATTTTCAGTATGCAGCTGCGACTTTTTTTCATTTCTTCTTCTGTTGGTCTGTTAGTAAAAAAAACAGTTCACATTTCATTCCCTGAGCGTACTTTCTTTTACAAATTTTATCAAAAAAGGGATGATTAAATTTTTTACATGCAGTGCATACCAACTACACTTTCTCAAGTAGCCCGTTTCTCTATGGGGCAAAAGAAGTTTAATGACGATAAAAGTGAAAAAGGTTACAAATTTCTCGGCTGTTCTATGCGTTCACGTTTTTAAAAAAAAAATCAAGGGGAGACAGACACCACACACACTTTTGTGACTACTACGACTCCTACACTTTTCTTAACGGGAAAAGTGGCGAATAATATGTCACTCATTCTGTGTGTAGTATAAATTGGATGCGTATACATACAACAGTGTAGCTTGTTCAAACAATTTAAAAGCGTTCCTTAAACTCTCACTACAAGTCGACTAGTCATTTTTTTTCTGTGTCCTCTTCTCGCAATCGTTGTGTAGTGTGTATCATTTTGTTTGAAACAAGAGGGAAATGAAGTAGGGAGCGAGAAAAACGAGTGAAGATCCTTAAACTCTCGCTACAAGTCGACTAGTCATTTTTTTTCTGTGTCCTCTTCTCGCAATCGTTGTGTAGTGTGTATCATTTTGTTTGAAACAAGAGGGAAATGAAGTAGGGAGCGAGAAAAACGAGTGAAGTTTATATAGTCGAATTTAATTACGGAAATGACTAATATTAGTTCAACTGCCATGTCTGAATTGTCATTCCACTTTGACTCCTGTCTTTACGATTTCCCCCGAATAGTTTGTAGACAAGAAGAAAAAAAATATATACCTACTACTCCTTGGTTCCATGCTCTTTTGTACTCCTCTTATTTCTACACTTTTCTGAAAATTGACTTGACGTAAGCTCCACACTCCTCGCGTCAACGTTCTTCTTCTTCTTCTTATAGACTGCTCTCAGTTTTTAGAGAAAATTAGAATAGTAGGCAAATGATAGAAGTTGTTTGTTTCCCCCTTTTTTTCTTTTTCGCTGCAATTTCTTATATTTCGTAATTTCTCATTAAAGCATTTTGACTTCACGAGAATAACGATGATGATGATGATGATGATGGTATATACACTACCAGTCAAGTCAGTTAAGAAAAGGAATTGGGATGATGATGATGACAATGTACAAAGGGGGCGAAAAACTATTAAAACCAGTGCCTCCTGTATATTTATTTATTATTGTGTACACAATATTATACAACCCACACAGTTCAAAAGTGTTCGCCATGTACAGTGAATAAGCTATTGTGGGAATATAATTTACAAATGAATTGGTGACTCCTGTGACAAGCTCGATCCGCCTGTCTTTTATTGGGAATCTACTTTTCTAGTTGGGGAAAAAAAGAAATTCCGCAGAGGAAAAAGATGATTTGTCATTTTGATTTCAAAGAATTGTTATTACGTGTTGTTTTAGTTAAAATAGATTGCTGTGTTCCCGAGCATTCCTGTTTCCAACATCAGCAGAGCACACTAACAAGTATCGTTGTGCCCAGCAAACACATTTTTTTCATTTCAACTAATCCCATTTTTAACGAAACATGTATTTTTTGTGCTACAGAGACAGAGGTCGACTTGAAAAGAACATTGAGAGCACATATAGCAGTAAGATGTATCTTAATAAATGTAATTGGATTTATGAGAATGGAATGCTTTCATTTTCACAATTTTCTCCTTTCAAAAGTAAACTTTTTTTCAAAGTTTTTAAATATTTTAAAATGGTTCTCACCGAATATATGTATGAGTACAATTTTACACGGTGCACTTATCATGAAAAATGCACAAATATTTTCATAAACTCAATCACCGTTATGGCCAGAAACCGTGAATTTTTTTTTAATGTTGGCAATGAAAACTTTTCTTTTTGTAAAAAAAAATCTTAGCGAGAAATACCAAGAAATTACATATAGAGTAATATCCTTTTCCCCATTTTTTCTCTAATTTAGCCTTCTTTTTTTATACATTATAATAACGCAAGTTGTAAAAACCAATCTCAGCAAAGTGCATTACAAAATAGCCTGTGTGAATGTGCGTAGCAAGTAGTTTGAAACCATGCAAGCATTTCAAGACAAATCAAAGTTGCATATACGAGACGTTCTCCTATTGCGTTTCACATTTCAACTTTCATGACGTTTATATTGCTTTCCCCTTGCGTCTCTTTAAAACGACTTGTTTTTACTCTTGTACAAATATATAACTGCATCATCAAAGCAGCATGCCGCACACGGCACACTATCATCATAAAAATCACTAAAAACCGAACACCACCACTACACCACCCTCTTTCATATAATTTTTCTCCTCGTTTACACTCCGCTCTGTCAGTTGGTTTTACAAAGAAAAATAATAATAAAAATGAAATGATATCCCATTTTTATCATTTCACATCATTATTTAGCCTGTTACAACGATATTTTGTACAAAAATATGTCATCATGTTTTTTTTTTCAAACTTTTTTCATCCCTATACATATATACTCTCCATTTATATCTGTGTATGTTCTTCTTTTTCTCCCTTGATAGTAATAATAATCATCATGATAATAATAATATTCCCTTTCCGCAACAGTAGCAAAATATGAAAAGAGAGAGAAAAGAGGAGAAAAGAAAAGGAAGGAAGTACTTCCCCCATCATCGTTTTCATCCCCACATTGCATTTTTTTGCTACTACAACACCACACACACTTGCCTTTGTGTGTATGTCCATATTTTCTACCCTCTCTCTACACATACATCCCATCATCATCATCATCATTCTCATGATGATGAGCTGATACAAAAAATGAGAATACTTCTACTATACTACTACTACTGCTACGTGTAAACTCACAGCAGACACATTAAATTCATTCTTAATATTCCGTCCTCCTATTCTTCTTATTCCCTCAAACAGAATCCTAATATTTTCTTTTTTTCTTGGCAGAACAGAGCAACAAGAAGGCTGAAAAAGCAGAGAGGGTGAAAATCTCAAACAAGAATCTTGTTTCTTTTTATTTCTTGGCTCTTGTACCGAGAAAAAAAAACACTGAACCAAGAGAAACAGACTGGGAGGTCATAACAATATCCGATTCCATTTTACACAATGTTTCTACCGTATAATATTATCTACTTCATACACATAACCACCAATAATGTTGTATACATGTGCTCCTGTTTCTCTCCCATATTTCTCTCTCTCACTCTCTTTTATCTTATTTCTTTTCTGGCAAAGAAGAACAAGAAAAAAAAGAAGATGATGAGCGTATAAAATTTGAAATACATTACACACGAGAAGAAAAGGAGAAAGGGAAATAGAGATAAAATTTGTTACACAAAAATGATACTACATATATCATGTTGTATATTTATAATATGTGTAGTAGTATCCCTTACGTTACGGATGCTCCCTTTCAGATTGTCATATATTATATAAAGTATGTGCACCATTATCTATTTTTCTACTTGTTTAATATTCCCCTCTTCACTAGATGCTAAGATGGAATAGCAGAGCTTCTCATTCACAAAAATATTATTATGATGAAGAACAAGAAAATAGGAAAAAAAGGAGAAAAGGGAATCTTTTCTCTCTCTCTCTTTTATTTTTCTCTGTATTTTTTTTTCTTCCTCTTTCTTCTCTTTTTACTTATGATCTCTGTCTGTGCGGAAAGAAGGATGCATTTCATCTCATTTTGATCTTTTTCCTGTATTACAAGCAAATGAAGCAATGCAATATGGGAAGTAGCAAAGAGAGAAGAACCACTCGCCTTTTTTCTTTGGTTTCACTCAAATCAAACCATGTCCGTTTTTTGTTCCGTTTTTATATATGCTGTTATACTTACCAAGTCAAAAAGTTGCATCTTGCATTTCATTCATCTACTTTTTCCTGGTTCCCTCTGAAAAAATAAAGCGACAAAAGAGCAATGCATTATCATTATTAGTTACAGTGTAACTATTATTTTTTTACTATATGATGTTGCTTGTTATTATGCTCTAGTGTCACTACCACCACCACCACCACTGCAAATAACACAGGAGCTGCTGCAAGTGCACCCAAAGAGGTCTCATTCTCTGAATTTTTATACACACTTCACTACTTTGTACCATCACCAACCGTATAAGATTTCTCTTCTTTATGACGACAAAAGCGATATTCCAGGTTCATGTGTCATCGTCATCAGAAACATAAAAGAACACACATTAAAAGTGTTCGCTGTGTGTAGCATGTCGTAAGTTTTTGTAAAAATATATATACATATATTCCACACCATTCAACCAAGTGGAGGCAAGGGATGGTACCCCACTCCACCACACATAGTAACTTTGCAAGTACTTTTTTTGTGGGGGTTAGCAGACAATGTAGTATATATAAACAATCCCGAACAATTCTTATGCGTTTTTTGGTTACGGATCCACCAATTTTCATGGTGAACGGACATTTTTTCACATGAGAACACAACGAGAAAAAAAAAATGAGCATCTAGCCCTTCATTCTCCAGGACTCTGTAAAAATGTTACGCATTAAAAAAACTAAAAAAATGAACTTCTTTTTTTTTAGAAAAAAAAGAACTTAAGTGAAACAGAGGCAAAGAGTGTGTGTTCCTTTATTTCATATAATATAACATGAGTAAAATATATATGACAAGTTTTTTTTCATATGAAGAGAAAAATATAAACCAAAACTAACCTGGCGCATGAAGCGTGAACGTTAGCTTTTTAAACATTATACACACTTATGTTGAAGCACCAACTCGTTTGTATGATGACGATAATAATAATAATAAGATCGTTTATATAATATACATACATACCCATAATAATACATAAATGTATGAGAGAACATGTTAAAAAGCAACAGCACAAAAAAAAGACAATCTCCTGGAAAAAAAAGCAAGTAAAATGAATGAATTTTTCTTTTTTTTTACGTTCATTCTACAACTCTACCGCATATATACCAACTTTGCGTCGGCTGACTGCACTCAATTTATGTAGGTAAAGTGGAGTAAAGTAAAAATACATGTAGTTGGTCTACTCTTGTACAGTTCACTTGTCTTCTCTGCTTTTTTTACATTTTGTCTACCGACTTTTCACTTGACTCATACGTATATGTAAAAGTTGGGAAGGAACATGAGAGCAAGTGAAACAAATATGAAGACGACAAGTTTTTTAAGGATGAGAATGATATTATGATGATGATATGGAGGTAGTACATTTGAAATTCATTAAAAATTCATCACATAAAATATTTTTGTGTGCTATGCTGAAAACGCCCAGGAGTTTCACAGTTATTTATCATTTTCCCCTTTTCCCTTCTTTTCCAAGAGCTGTGTGGCTGTGTGAGTGTGTGGGTTCTTTTAGGAACAAAAAAAATAAGTCTCAAGACAAGGAAGATTCTGTAAGGTCTGTGGTTTCTTCTACATCTTCTCACAAAAGCTTGTTCGCTGTTCCGCAAAGCAAAATAGATACATATTATAGCCACACAGAGAAACCTTCTTCTACCATAACCTAAGTAAAGCGATGTCCCTTATGTTGTGTAGGAGACTTATGCATCTTTTGAGGAACTTTTTTTATCATATTTTTCTCCATCTACAAAGTACTACGTATACTTAAAAATGTAAATGCATGCAATATCTTTTATTTCCAGAAAACTGTGACAGATTTTTAGTTAATGTATCCAGAGAGAGAGCCAGGTAATAACACAGCAGAGGGAAATAAAATGAGCGTGAAAAGTGGTATACAATGTTAGATTTAAAAAAAGTTGTTTTAAGTGTGTAAATTTTTATTAATTGATGAGATGGGATACCGCAACACACAAAAGTATTAAAAAGGGTACTATATAATATACAGAAACCATGACTGAGATTCTGCTGAGAAAACTTTGAAAAAAAGTTCAAGACCAAAGACGAAGAAATGAAAAACGAATAAAAAATCTGTTTAAATAGGATATAGTATTAAGTTTAATGTGTTTAATGCTCTGCTCTCTTCACAAGCTCAAATATTAAAAAAGTGTGTGAGAGTGTGTGTGTGTTTTTTTCTTGAAAAGAGAAAGAAAGAAAAACGACCAAGAACAAAAAAGTAAGTAATAAATATCATTCTGCGCGCCCCTCGGATATATCTCCTTCCTTGCGGTTTTTTTTGTGCAGAACAGTGTCACTTGTACTTATGATACGTACAATAATGCAATGCTACAATATGTTGATATGATACACACATATATAACTCCCGACAGTATCATTGGGGTCCTGACTCGACAGCGACAACTGCACACACATAGTACAGTAAAGAATTATGGATAAGAATTACTTACCACTTTTTTTACAAGAAGGCAACGCTCAAAATGTAAAAATATATATAAAAGATGGCCGGAAAAGGAGATGAAAGGAAGCATTTGAGACGACTTTTTGTATAAAAAAAATAAAAAAAAAATAAAACATTCGTGGGACAACAAAACAGGGAGAGTCGGCAGACTGGCACGAGAAAAAAAATACTCGTGAGATTATATAAACTGTACTGGAAAATGTAAGAAATTTCATCCCTCAACCCTGTACGCTCAGCTTGAGTTGAGAAAATGTATTGGCTAAAGCCATTATTTTCCTCATTGTCATCATCGTCACCATCT
>JAHZNC010001624.1:0-33754 GCA_027744095.1 Zhuqinia jingwanae
GGTTGTATTTGTTTCTTCTTTTAGACGCGCTTCAATATAAATGAGTTGACGGAAGTAATGAAGGAAAAAGCCTAGCCAAGCTGATTTTCCTACTGTATATCTGTACACTACTTTCATTCATTTACTTGCACTACAATACTCTTGTTTTTGTGTATAATAATATTGTGTATAGATACTTCTCATTTTTACTCTATAGTATACGCTATTGTACTATGCATTTATTCGTTACTGCGCCTCAACCTTAGTTACTATCTATCTCAGATATTTCCGGAATACACACACGTTGATGGCGGTAATATAAGAGAAACAGTTAACGAGATAATATAGGTTGTAAAAGAGAAAGAAGAAAAGGAAGGAGGACAAGACAAGCTCACACAAACACACACACAGTGGAGGAGATATTTCGAGTCTTTTCTTTGAGAATAATTGTGAAAAGGAACAAATGAAACGTGGAACAACCATGCAGAGAGAAAATGAATGAATGCAAAAAAGAGATATAGGACATGGGAGAGCAAGAGAGAAAAGCCAGTTTTTTTTTGCTTGATGAGGAGGTAGATGTTTTTGTTGTACAGTTGTAATATTGGTTGGTGGTGGTGGTGGTGGGCATATAAGATATAAGAACAACACACGTTGATGAGGAAGGAGGAGACGAAGAAAACAACACACGGACATGGGATCATTTACAGTAATATTCATCAGGCATGAAATCGTCTTTTGATAATGAAGGCAACCCTCAGGGAACAGCAAGAACGCACAAGGTTTGTACGACATACTATCATCATATCATCATGCAACGTAATCTACCAACACACATATTCTACCACATGCTATACACCAACAAAAAATACACCACCACCACCACTACTGAATTTTACCCGCTTTTGTCTGTTGTTTGGTACGTAATGTCAGCCAAAGCCAAAATTGGCCTTGTCTTTATTCAAACTGCTGCTGCTACTGCTGATGCTACTACAACAACTCAAGTCTGCAACTGTATAGTGTGATGTGTGTTAAAATTTCTCTGGTTTTTGTTTTTCACTTTTATTATCCGTGCACATTTGTATACTAGCCTATTTTAGTTAAAAGATAGGAGGGTGGTGGTGGATAGAAGAATGGGAGGTTGATGATAAAGTCATAAAGGCCGTGGCCATGAACATGAGAATACATCAGAAAAGGATTTTCTCTAAATTTGCTGCTTGTGAGTGTGTATTTGAGCGTGTGGATTAATTTAAGGTTTCAGCTAAACCAAAGCTATACCACATCTCTGCACATACACGCACATTTTCCAGGGTTGGTTGAGTTAAAAATATTATTATTCTTTGTCGTTTCCTCAGGTCAACAACATGTTGACTAAATACGATGACAAGATAGCTCTGGAACTGAGAGTGAGAGGAGCAAACAAGGCTCGTTTAAATGTGCATTCATAATTTAGCTACGTTGACAAGAAAAGAGAAGTGAACTGTGCAGCAGAAGAAGGAGTAGTAGTGCCAACGACGACGACGACGTTGTCACACCGAAAAAGTAAAAGCATTCTAGGCACAGAAAAGTAATAATAATAATAATAATAATAATAATAATATCTCTGAAGAAAGTATACTTGCATTTAAGTCACCGAGCTTTATTATATATTATCTTTGCCCTGTAGGCTTTTCCATCCCTCCTTCTGCCTCTCCCTCTGATGTCCTTCCTGTTCCGCTTTTATTGCATTTCTTGTTGGCAGTGTAAAAGGAGGAAATAAAGCTCTCATAAAATGCACCGAATGCCGTGCCAAGTATTTTTTGTACCGACAAACTTGTACCTTTGTAGGAGTCTATTCTAGAGTTAAGTTGAGTATTCTTATAGCTCCTCATACTCGTATTCTTAGGATTTTTAAAGATTTATAGCGTGCGTTTTAAAGACACTACGCAGCTTTGCACTCCACTTATTTATCTACAAATACATATTTTCCTTGTAAACCTCATACAAATACATATCATCTTATCGTCAGACGGAGTATATATTCTTGAGAAAAAGCAGGAAAAAAACTTTTTTTCTTCTTGAGATATTTTACATCAAAATGGAACTGGTCGTTTTACTGCCTTTTTGGTGCATACTGTGTATTGTAGTAACATCTTGTCGTGAGAGCTGTTTATAGCACATAGTTTAAGCAAAAGTTGCATAAAAACCGGATACTGACTGTCGACATTTTTTTTTGGAAAATATACGACAATTTTCTTCTCCGACCGGCAACAATACCCTTTATTTTTTGAGAGCCCAAAATGAACATACTTTTACTTTGTTTGCTGGAGAGAGAGAGAGAGGCTAGCAACTTACTTAAGAGAGAAAAAAGTGCATAAAATACAGGGTTTCGAAAGTTTTACTAGATGAGCTTAAAAGAAGAGCACCAATTGAATTTTTTTTTTGTAGAAAAAAAGTTAACGAAAAGATGCGTATAACATGATCCAAACAAACACATACCTTTTTACTTGCAAGCGACAAATAATAAAGAATTTTATTGGCACCAAACACTTTTTTCTAGTTTTCTTGGATTAATGGGAGGGAATATAAAAAAAATTTAGAAGTTTGCATTCATGTTCAAGTGCAATGGAAATGAAATGATGCGTGTATAAACTTCAACTGAGTACTCTTCCGCATGCTTTTCAAGATTTGAGGAGTGATTATGTTCAAGTGCAATGGAAATGAAATGATGCGTGTATAAACTTCAACTGATGTAGTACTCTTCCGCATGCTTTTCAAGATTTGAGGAGTGATTTGTAAGTAACATTGTTCGATGTTAGGTATGGATGCAATGTGTAATGAAGAATTTTGAGTTTGAAATTATTTAGTCTAGTTTAAGTTACACCTTAAGTATATTGATGAAAATTGTGGGCTAAGTTCATTTTAATAATAAATTAAGTAAGTTGAAATGACAGAAGATACTCAATTTTACGCACAAAAATACCAAATTGTAGTTCTGACAAATTTATTAGATACTTCCAAGGAATCTATACTTTGTTACACGAGCTTCATTACGCGTAATTTTTTGTAAATGTCAGCAAAATATAACATTTTATAATTGAACCATTATTCTTGTTTATTATTTGAAAAAGAATTCACTCACTCGGTTTAAAATGTCACCAAACTTCATAAATGCCAAAACTTTTGCTTTAAAATGAAAATATTTTTTTGGTATTATTTTGCTAATATTTAAAAAATAGTTCATGTTCATGTTGGTACTTTAAGCACAAGGTTAAAAGAAATTCTCTGCATACTTCAGCTACAAAAAAGTCTACAAGATGATATAAGTGTGTATAGATGCGGGGACTGGAAAAGCTTTTAAGTAAACTTTACTTAAAGAAAACAGCTTTTCTCCTCCTAAACTCACATGCACCAACAAATATTGCCACCATTTTACTTCCTCGTGAGAGTACAGTGAAAGTTAAGTGAAAGTATAATCTACGTCTTCAGCTGAAGAAATACCGGTTTAACAAACAACAGCTGGAATTTCAGACAAAGAATTTTTGGCCTAGTTTTAGCAGTGCACTTTCATTCTTATGCATGTATCTCTGGCTATTTTTATAGCTACAAAAAATAAAAGAACATTTTTTTCTCCGGTTGGTGTTGTTTTATTTATTAAGAAGCTTCAAAATGTCAAAGTATTTTGCACATCCTTCATGGAATGCCATTGTGGTATACATTCCAACCTTCCTTTCAGAAGAATGTTTGTAAAATCAACTTAATATTACATAAAGTATTATTTTGTATAAGGTACGTTTGTAGATTGGGATTATAAGCACCTAACCAACTCCCTTTGACTTTGTGGGCTCATAAGCTGTTCTTGTGACGTTTTCGCACTTGTGTGAAGAAAATCCTCCTTTGTGCACCTCTCTAAGAAATAGTCTATATAGCTGCAAATTTTTTTTCATTTAGTGAAAATTGTTGGGGGAAAAGCGGATTTTGAATGTTCTAAGAAAATAAGCGATAGTAAAGTGCGTGTACGTGTGTATTTGTAAAGAGCTTAAAAAAATAAAATGCGGACTTATTCCAACATTACCACAATCTAACAACAAAAGAGCCGCTTTTTCAACAACAACAACAACTTGTTCTGATGGTAAAGTAAATGGTAATTTTCCCCACAAAAATTTTCTGAGATATTTATTTATTGTAAATCCAAGTACTACACACCTGAGAGTCAAAGAGAGGCTGTGTAGTCCTTTCATTATAACTTCCTTTCTGGCTGTGCTTTAGTGAAAATCGATCATTTTTATGAAATATTTTACATCTCTTCATTCACACATTTTCTC
Source organism: Zhuqinia jingwanae (assembly GCA_027744095.1). Taxonomy (NCBI): domain Eukaryota; kingdom Metazoa; phylum Arthropoda; class Collembola; order Entomobryomorpha; family Paronellidae; genus Zhuqinia; species Zhuqinia jingwanae. Next base: position 4,281 of record JAHZNC010001624.1, read on the forward strand.
TGCAAATTTTATATGTGTTAGATAAAGTATCGCATAAAATGAGAATATCTACTTAAATAAGCCAAGCTTGAATTATTTGGCCATAAAAATATAATGTCATTTCACAAGGCTCGACTTCTCACATAATAAGGCTCACCCTTAAACGCTAGCTCTATATAGTTCACTCTCAGGCTTTACAGTTGAACAAGGATAAAATTCGGTTTGCATGTGGCAAGAGAGGAAGTGAAATATCCTGGATGGATAGACTCCTTTGAGATCCGATGACTAGTTAAGTGACTCTGAGTGAATATCTTTTATTGAACCTCCTCCCATTCCAAAGTTCTTCATTTCACGTTCCCTGTTTGGTTTGTCGTCGCCTTCTTCATATTGTCTGCTGACGACGGAAGTTTACTGCTGCCTCAGGCATCACACTAGACAACCATGCATTTTTTATTGTCCAAAATAATATATATCCCCCCCACAAGAGTTGAAATGTTGGAGAAAGCGAAGAAAAGAGCTAAGAGGTTTGATGATGAAGAATAAGAAGGAGAAAAGGAATGACATTGACTTCATCCCCTGTCATTCACAATGTTGTATGTATATAAGCAACAGACGCAGACATAGACGCACATAGATATGCAATGAAAATAACCACTCACATATAAAGAAAATACCTAGATATGATTAAAAATGTACCTTATTATTTTTCTTCCACTTATAGAACAAATATGTATCTCTATAAAGTTATATATACAATATATGTATATGATATTCTTAGAATAATTCAAGGAGCGACACGACGACAAAGAAATTCCACTTTGCTGACAAGTCGTCGTGCTCCGTCTTCTTACCCTGTCTATTTTCCTATTGCTTTCTCATCCTTCTTAACCTGTAACCAGCTTAGCCAGCCACACAGCCACATATGTTCTCTTTTACTATCACCACCACTTACTACACACACACACACATAGAGCATATAACTAAATACCACTGCAAACAAGACAGGTTCAATGAGAAAGAGCTGAAAAGAGGATTTTCTTCCTTTGCTGGTGCTCTCGCAGTAAAGAAAAATATAGCTTACCAGTTTTGGTTCCGAGAAAGAGAGACTTGAGGCAAATTCTTACACACGGCCCAGCATCTGTGGTAAGCTTTCATACGCTCAAGTTTCACAAAATACAGTTTATATCCTTATTATTACCTCATAACCAGAATTTTTTTCTTTTGCCAAATGATATAAAAATATCACGTGTGCGTGTGGCTGTACTATACGTATTATCATCATCAACATCATCATTATTGGGGTTTGTTGTATTAACCTCATATACTTTCTCCTCCTCAAGAGAGAAAAAAAGTCAAGAAAAAAGTGAAAGATAGGTAGATATACACGTTTTAGATTTGGATGTACTTATGTGTATGTGTGTGTGCGCCCTGTAGCAATTCCTTCCATTCCGTGAAATAATAACCATGCACCATGATGAAAGATATTTTGGGTGGAATGAAAATACCTTCTTTTCTTTGTCGTCATCTTATTTATCTTGATTTTTTTCTTCGGTGGACCACATATGTACGTTGCAAGTATACCTATGAAAGTTTTTTTTATGTTGTTAGAGTTTCAAGGGAGAGAGAGAGAGAGCAATAATAAAATGTAATGCAAGGTTATACGCCTTATCTCCTGTGCAGAGGAATGTAAATATCACACATATATCCAACAGATAAACACAACTGTATAAAAGGAGAAGAAGAAAAATTCTTGTATATATGAAAAATAATACATATTTTCTGCATCCCTTGTACTATTCGACCTTCAAAAAATAAATTAATATTAAGGGGAAAGGGATAAGCGGAAAAAGGAGCTACGTCAACTTTATTCATAGAACATGAGATAAAAGAAGAGCTCCCATTCATTTTCCATTGAATTCTCAAATCAAATAACACGTTGCACAGAAAACGTGCTGCATGTGTGTGTATAATTCTGCACTTTTAACTCTACTTGTTATTTAACAATAACATGGATGAATAAGGCAAACAGACTGAGAAACAGCCTGTCTAAGAAAGCGAAAAGGGTTTGTAGCCAGGACGTTTCCTGCCATATATTATACATATGTACATACATCCATCTGCCCACCCGTCTGTTTGCAGATTCCTCAGAGATCAAAGTTAAGCTGTTATGCCCTACTACACTATGTTAGCTTTGTTCAAGTCCATACAATAGTCCTTCTTCGTATTTTCTTTTCTTGGCATTTAAATGCTTTCCTCCTTCGTGGAAAAACATTATGTGTATTTCTTTTACATGTATGTAATTTTACTTCAAAGAAACTAAAATGTGCTTCAATTTCATGGTCAACATTACCATCAGCAGTAGCAGCAGGGAACTATACAGGCAAAGCATAATATTTGTACTTTATGGTAGTTCTATAAAGAAGGACTGTGGCGTAAGATCTGCAACTTGAAGCAATACGAGCTAAACGGATAAAAAAATTGGAGTAAAAAATCTTGCTTTCTATCACAATCACAACGCTAGGGACTGTGAAGCAGTACCTGCCAATGTCTTGATGTTAAATCAAAGCAAAACAGCCCTACAATCGTTGCAGTTGGGAAATTATTGTAAAATGACGGTCATGCCGGCCAACAGATTATAAGCCATAATTGAAGTAATAAATATCCACATCTCCAAACCTCCTTAGTAGTAGGTAATTTAAGAGTCCAGTGTTGTTAGTATAAATTATAAATACTCACTCAGTTTCAGTTTACTCTACTATTTTATTTTCTCTTGTTAAAACAGCCTTGAGCTGTACTTACAGTACAGATAACTGACAGTGTAGCATTCAGCATTAAGTTGGCTAAATAAACTGAAATATGAAAACACCATCAGTAAGAAAAGCAAATAGGAGAAAGAAAAGTATTAAGGACGAGAATTCAAAACAAGAGGTACTTAGAAAGCGTTTGCGGATTAAGTTACTACTTCACTGAAGTGCGAGCACTATATATACATGATATTATGTAGGTTGTCATGTAAGGTACATGGCTCATAACATTTGCTTAGTCGCCTTCAGGAATCTCGTTTGCTTATCTCAACATATTTTTGCCACTTCTTAAAACCACACAACTAAAGCCTAAAGGTAAAGATACAACTTTGGGCTGAAAGAATACATTTTGAACAGTTCTCAAAATATCCCAGCGTATAAACATGCTACATGCTTAAATACTTTCTCCTTTTAGAACCATTTAAATTAGCTTTTCTGTAAACCATACAGCTTTTAGTGATAGTGATGAACTTAATTTTCCGATGACGCTTATTTCCCGGTAATTTCCAGTCAACAAAAAGTTTATTTGTTTATACTGCACGACAAAATAGATTATTTCGAAGCAGAGCTCTGTCACGTATCTCACCAGATTCCGAATTTCGGCATACAAATGAAGTAGTTCACAATGAGCAATCACTGTCGCGTAGCTTTAAATAGTATATTAGGTACTTACTTTAAACTATACATATTCAGGACAAAAAAGGAATATGATATAATATTAAATGTACATGCAACATACATGAGTCATGTCAAGTCATACCAAGATTACAACAACTACATACCAGCTCTTTTTTTACTTTCCTTCCTTCCCGGGCGTACACAAAAAAAACACCTTACACTTACACCAGCAGCGTACTTGTATTATGTACGTGCTTTTTTATTTCACCCAGACGTGCTTAAATATTTCCTGTACAGTCATCTCACATCTAAAAAATATGCTGTCACGGTGTCTTGTACCTTATTCTGTGCTCTATTGTGTTTTTTTCTTGTTGTGTCGTATCATATTGTAGAATATAATGTTCTCAAAGTCAAACGTGCTATAGTAGAGTGAGTAGTGAGAGAGAGGGAGTTCAACTAGAAAACTTATAGGATGACTTTGTACCATAAGAGACCAGCAGACAGCAACACACCAACTGCAGCAAGTACCATATATTTTTTTATTCTAAATGGAAAGCCAACAAACAAAGTTCATCCTGTCCTTCTCTGCTATGCTGGTTTGTTCCGTCAACCACTACCGGTACTTTTGGTTTGTTGAACACGGAATACCTTAACCTGAGTAGTACTCAGTGAGTACTCTCTCTCTCTCTCTCTCCAACTGTATCCACCCACACTGCCTATATTATATAACATTCCACATCACGCTCTTCTTAGCTCGATCTATATACGTCCCCGATGGATTGTTAGTGACTTTAACTTCCATGAGTTTAACGCGTTTTCCTTTACTTTTTCATGAAGGAAGGAATATGGCACACTGCCTCCGGTTCAGTACACATGATGCACGCTAACTTACCCTAGGAGCGGATGGACCCTTACTTCCTTTAAAAAACATGATCATCAGAAGGGTTCATAATAATGATATGAGAAGCCACATTTTTTATACGCACAGATAGAGAGAAAGAGCATTACACTCGCTCGTTCCTGTGAAAAAAAACAAGACATGTGGTGGATTGGAGAGAAGTGTAGTCTAGCAGAGAAGCAAACGCTTTAACGTTTTTTAAACTTAGTTTTCTGATGTGGTTACAACATTTATGAAGCCGTGCTTCTCTTGCTTCTCGTCTTTGAGAAAAACCACACGTTCCTGTGCTCTCCGGGCTTGTGGTATATTTTTTTGTACATGATATTTTTTCTGCTTGCTGCTGCTGCACTGGTAGTCTTGATGGTGGGCTCAATCCGAAAAGAAATGGAAATAACGCTTTCATTTGGTTTATTCCAAAAAAATACACCTTCAACCTTGTGATATCAAAAAGCATAAAATATATTACGCATTTATGTATCTATTGTTCAGCTTACACTCATATCGTAATTACATTATCTATTAGAGCTACTGCGACACAGGATGCAATGCATTATTAAAGATGATATTGTACAGATATTAGAGAAGACAAGGTTACATTTATTATTGCAGTAAAAGGCTACAACGAAGTGCATATATACTACCTACCTACCAATTTATATGAATTGTGTTGTGATCCATCGAAATACATTTGGTTACAAATGTAAGCTAAAATGTTTTCTGAAATGCATCGTGTGTAAAAACAAAAGAGAAGTAAACAGTAAAACAAAAGCTTCTGCCAATAAACGCCTGGCTGATTTTTCATGAAATAATGCATGCATAATGTATCCATCAAAAACACCAGCAGAATTTTAAAAAATTGGGCAGCTGCTTCATTTTTTTGTGACTTGCTTCTGTCTAACCATATTACTGTCATTTACCAAAAAAACGCTCTTCTTGCAAGAAGGCAATGCAATGTCAGAGTCAGATGATTCTACAGAAGCGTAGAATGATCAGATATCAAAGTAGATAATAAAATTGGATACATTTTTTATTCATGAAAATGCGCATTATGTTGTTTCAGGCATGATTTTATGGTTTGATGAGCGTTTTAAAATTCTTAAAATATACAATAAAACAAGACAGGGATATAAAGAAAAATATGTACCTTTGCGAACAAATTATATTTTTATTTGGTGAAACAGACCGTGGGTTAAAAGGATTTTGGAGAGCGGGATAAGCAGACCCACAGATGAAATTTGAAAAAAAGAAAACGAATGGGAAGGTGAATCCCATTTGTTTCCACGTGAACACAATATTTTTTTTGAATAGTTATTATAATCCATTGTATGAGATGTATAGCATATTTAAATATATATAAGTTGGTTTTATTTGTATAAAAGGTAATATAATATAAGCAGACAAAAGGCACGTTTCATTGTTTATAATTTCAGTAGCTGTGTGTGCACTGCACTGTCACTGTTTTGTGCAAAGTGCAGATGCCCTTTTTCTCTTCTCCCTCACCAGCATCACCACCATTTTTTTCTCATAAAAAAAAATGTTTCTAAAAACCTGTAGGAAGTCTGGTGGTGATGGTCGTGATAGTGGTGGTAGATGTGAATGTAATTTAAATACAAAAGCAGCAAGACAGATATTTGAGAATTTTTGGTATTTTTATTCACCTTTGCTATTTAACAATTTACTACATAGACACACAAAACGAAAAGAATTCAAAAGATTTCATGGTTATGTGATTCAGACTTGCACAGTCAGAGAGAGTGTGTGTATGTGTGTGTGTGTACTCTTCTTGCATAACATATTTTGGTAGTTTAAATTTAGTCGTTGGTGATAATATTATTCTTCAGATGACGTTGCATATATTTTGTGGTGTTGGTGTGTGCTTCTTATAATATTCTGGCAACAAAGGTGAAGATAATGATTAGTGTGAATGTTGAATGAATGCTTGTGTGCAGAGTCAATTTGTATAATGATGGCAGTGATAAATATAAAAGGAATTGTAAGGTGTAACGAAATATTTTCGTTTGTTGGGAAAGAAAACTATACCGTGAAGAATTTCTATTGCATATTTATTTTATTCAGAATTTTTTTTACTATTATTTGTACAATTGTATGAATTTAACATGATAACAATAATAATAACAATATTTTTAATGCTGATTGTCAAACGTTTGTTTGCAGCTGCGGTGATAGTTTGACAGTTGGCTGTAGTGCATGTGTGTGCACACATGCATTTTACTTTACTCTTATTTTTAAAATGTAAAAAAATGTGTATTAAAATGTTGAGAGTGTGTAGTGATGCAGGTTGAATACAAAAGGTTTAATTTTTGAACTAAAAAATGGTTATGGTTTATACTATCACAACTACAACTACGCACACGACAGAGTAATAATAATACTCCCACTTATTTTTGTACTGGTAGTAAAGTTCTGTTTGATTAAATGCAACTATTGTGACAGTATGTGCACTACTTTGGTATTTGGTATGTATTGAATTGAAAGTATGCATGTCATGCACTCACGATTACTCTTCTCCCATTTTTTTCTCTCTCTCTTCTATGTATTTACGTAGCACACGCAACTTGAAAAGTGTTAAGAACACACAATGCATTTTTGATGAGCAGTCATCATAATTCAATTTTTTTTTGATGATTGAGAAGAAAAGTGAGCGCGCGAGTGTGTGCTTAATATTTATTTTTTTAAATTTTGAGGAGGTTATTGTCGCTTTCTGAAGAAACAAGATAATAAAAGTAATTGGAATGGAGGCTCTTGTGTGACAACGAGACATATGTACATATACGGTGATGTGGTATGAGTAGGTAATAGGTTTGTATGTGGATGCGTGCACTATATACTATCTTGATGATATGAATATGACAATGTATGCTGAGTTGATAGAGCTAACAATGGAGCTGTTGTTATGTTATAAATAGTGAAGATGATGGATGGATAGTGAAAACGGAAATCAATTTTATTAAATAAAAAATGAAACGAAAATGTGTGACAGAGTATCTAATTATAAAACGCGATATTAATTCCTATTTTTGGAGTGGTGGCTGGTGTAACACACACACAGGTACCCATACAAACTTTTTTTTACAGCCCATATGGGTATTGTATGTGTGATAATACTACAAGCTACTAATAATATATTATTATTATACTTTATACCACACCACACCACCGCGCATTAATGAAGTGTCATGTTGTCATACGCAGTTTCATTACCAATGAAAGGAGCTGATGCACCTTTAATGAGGTGCAAAGACTGCTTGGCTTAATTTTAATGTCTTTTTACGGCATGAAGCGTGTATGTGTTTGTGCTATGCTGTGCGCACGTTAACTGATGATGACAACGAAACCAACTTCTCACTCTCGCTCTCTTCCTTCTCTCTCTCCACATTCACACTAAACTATGTATTTATTCATTGAGTCGAGAAGAGAGAAAGAGAGTAACAGCAGGCAGGTAGAATGCAAAGACAAACACATGGTGGTACTGTGGTACCATCATCGTCACACCACGGCCATGACGTATGCCTATACCTATGCACTTCCTCTTCATTCACTAAAAAGCCAGTTTGCTTCAACAAGGAAATTTTTTTCGGTATAAATATTATTTCCTGGAAAAGAGTTTGGTAGACAAGCAGGCAAGTCAATTACATATACACTGCTGGATATACTTCATATGTATCCCCATATGATACATTGCCTTGCTCTTCGAAGAAAACTAGAGTATAAACTTTACAAGCATCTCTTTTTAAGAAAGTTTTGATGACAAGAGCACATGTGTTCCCTGCACTAATACATTTTTAAAGGAAATAGATTTTTATCCAGACGGAGAAAAAATAGTGGGGGTGAGCTCATAAAAACTGTTCAACTTGATATATTTTTATGCTTTTCAACATATGTATATATTTATGTTGAACATACTTACGTAATATGCACACTTACAACATAGGTACATATATACATGTGTATACCTACTTCTTATAATTTATGCCTCTACAAGTTACACATATACACGGAAATGGGACATTAATTAAGACTTTCCAAGAAAAATATTATCCTTCTTCCAGAAAAAATTGTGAAGGTATATAATCACATTGAGAACATGAAGATGTAATATAATGTATTATACATGGTATATGTATGTATGTATATGAGCATATCATCATACTTATTTTCTAGGACTGCTGCGACTTTTCAAAGTAAATATTATGGCTGCGTGGCACGCATAAAATTGTCCTTGAAAAGTAGAAGGAGAAAAAAACTCAAGTGGAACAATGCAATTATTTGTGCTGCATATGGCTTGAGTAAGAAAGGAAGTCGTAATGTAAAATGAGTTATATAATGATACCACGAGCCAAAAGAAAAAGATGCTGAAAGCCAACTGCTGTTACTTGCTTGTTGATGCTTTTGCTACACTACAGAATTACACTAGGTAGTGATCCAGTGCACTGCATCTTATATGGTTTTAAGTTTTCATGTACTGTTTTACAAAGTTTAATCGTACATAAAAATTTTAAAAGGCAAGTGTGTATATATTGTACTACACACACTTAGAAAGAGTCACAGGCTGTCAGGTTAAGATATATAGTGCATTAGATGGTTTATGGTGTTGTGGTGTGTGGCGCGACACCGACAATGAGAAAATGCCTTTTATTGTGATTTTGTGTGTCTCTCTTTCTCCTTTAAAAAAGGGCAACAAAATTGGTATACACGACAGCAAAACAGAGTAAAAAATTATTACAAGAAATATTATTACATCATTTTGTATGCATTCAATGCACTTTATAAAGGAAGGTATAACGTGTCTTTAACACGATAATTTGAAAAGTTATATGTGACGTAACATTATTATTAGCAGCAATAATAATTGTATCCTATATATTTATATGCTTATGGCTAGCTTTTTATTGCATATTGCATCCAGTGTAAAAAGCGATATGATAATATAGCTGTAGTGGTGCTAAACAAGAAGTAAAGAAAAGAGAGTATAACAGATTGCAGACACGAAAGTTTGTTCTCCGTGCTTTCACAAACGACTTTTTAAATGCATCTTTCATTCAAGTCTTTTTCAAAAGTAAATGTTAGTGTGTGTGTGTATGTATGTGTGTGGCACATGGCACGTGCCACCGAAAGGAAAAAGGTTGCACTTTAATAATAGTTCAGAAAAAAAAGTAACAAAGTAATGCGATGGTAGTGGTGGGTCTCTGGTTGAGAGGCTTTGGGTCAAGGAAAAGCGCACATTAAACTCTAACCAGCAGCAGCAGCCAGTCAAGTCCAGAAAAAGAAGAGAGACAAGCCTGTTTATGAGAGCACTACCACCACCACCACCAGCAACTAGGTACTTTTACTTGTATTGTAGGTACGTTATATGTGTACCGCCGTACGCAGTAACAAGAAAAAAAAGGCTGGAGATTTTTTTTAAAGAAGAAAATGGGAGAGCAATATTATTTCATTGAGCACAGTAGTGTACAATTTACTATATTGCCACTCGTTTGTTTGTTGGGTCACGACACGACGAAAATAAAGATCCTTGTCTGAGAATCAAATTATTACTTTCAGACTTCCGTTCACTTTTCATGAATGACGCTTGAATGGACTGTGATGGACGGAAGGATGGAGGAGGAGGGTGGCTTGTTTTGCTTGTTCATGTTATTTTTGCTGAACAAGGAGATGGGGTTATGTTAGTTTTCTGAATGCTATACGCTCACTGGTGAAAAAAAAAAAAGTTTCCAGTTAAATTCTATTTAACAGGCTATTCAATAATTTTAACGCAATAAGTAAATAGACGCACCCAAAATACACGCCACCAACAACATTCATAGGTATATACGATATTTCTAGCACGCGTTCATATAAACATGTACGTCTACATCACTTCCTCTTGAGTAATAGTGGGCTTCCTCTTTGGTACATTGTGCATGAGAGAGGGTGCATGCGATTTCATTCATCGTCTTCGATTACTACCCATGAACCCCATTCATGTAAAGGAGTGAATATATTCAAGTCGAATGCACTTTTTTTTCATTCAAACCATGTTCTTATCTACGCAGCAAATCAAGACGAGTATTGTATAACTAGCTATATGTTAGCTAGTTTCTTTGGAACTGGAAAAAAAATCACGTCAGCAAAAAAATAAAATAAAATACAAAAAATAAACTAGTTTAACTGGACACCTTTCTTTTTTCAGTCTGCTCGTTCAAATGAGCTGCATGAGAGAGAGAGAGAGAGAGAGAGGAAGTGCTCTCTGTTTCCTTCATTTATTTTCTTGAAAACTTGCACTCACAAGTTTTCTGTTGAATGGATGAATACATAGTAATGCATAGCTTCATTGATACAGAAATGAAAAATGAGTCTTTCTTGACATTTTAATATATACACTGCAGACAAGGGGGAAAATAAACAACTTTATTTAAAGGGTTAAATTCTGTAGAAGTGACACAGGAAAAGAATGATTTAGCATGGCGGTGCGGTGTACAGTATAATATGCAGTGTAGTAAATACACAAAGACAGTTTTTATAGTTCAGCTATAAATCGCTTCCCTTCTAATAAATGAATGAATGAATCACAAATTCGTATAGGCTTAATGATACCAAGAAGAAGGAGATGATGATTTTACTGACGCACAACTTGTCTTGAATTCTATATCCATTTTCCCAAAAATTTAATGTTGTGTATTAATGCAGATTTACAAAAGGAAGTAATCACGGTCAGTGGCATTATTATGAGCTTATGTTTAACACTTGGCAAAATTCTGTAAGTTTTTTATTCTATCCTTTTTTATAACCTTATCTACCTTTTGTCCCATCATCATCATCATCATCCTCGTCCTCTTTTGCATCCTCCTGCATTAATGTGTCTTTTTACCTATATTATAGCTTATTCATTCATTCCTCTTCTCATTCCTTTTTCTGCATGAAATACTTAACTGAATGACATACTTTCTTGGTCATTCCTAGAAAATCTACCAAATGAATAAAAGCCACAACGAAAATGGCAGACTACTGTGAGTCAGCAGTCAGGACAGGAGGAGGATGATGTGATGAGCATTACCATATACATATTTATAATACCTACTTAAATTCCTTCTCTTTTACAAAAGCAAATAAATAGAACTGGCTCTTTGCATGTCTATACTTATTTGAAATGTGAACATATATATTTTTTTATATACCTAACAAAAAGTAATTCATACATTTCATTTTCAATCCCTGGGCTAATACTGAAAATGCTGTTTCTCTGTTCACAAAGTGCTTTGTATTATTACCGCATGATTGTCGTTGGAGTAAAAGGACAAGAATGAAGGGAATATTTTGTATTCATCTTCTTCTTAGAAAAGGAGTGTAGAACGAGAGAACACGCCATACCTCTTGTAGTAGTATGTAGCTCTTTTCATTGAATCAATTCGACTTTTTTGTAAGAAAATAAGAAAATAAATATATAAGCATCTGGATACATGCCGGGTTTGTGTGTGTGTGTGTGTGTGTGGGAGAAAAGCGGCTTACAAAAATTGTCAACTCGCTCAAGAACGCGACTCCTTGCTGGCAGTAGCAGCAGAGAAGCACTTATTGTAAATGTTGTTGGTTTTCATAACGTTATGCGCCTTGTACTGTGATCTCTGTGCTACTTTACTTGTGAATTTCATAAAAAGAAAGGAAGGGAATAATCTTCTTCTCGTATTCTCGTGGTGCACATTTAACTATTGCTGCTGATTGTATATAATTTAAAGTAAGTATATTTGTACAGCAACGACGTGAACATCATAAAACGCAAAAAGATACTTTACTTGGCTTAGGTATATCGGTTTGGTTGCAAATAATTTAGTCTGATTCTGATATATACGCATTCCTCGACACAGAATTTTAGGAACCAGGGCCATGCACCAACATCTTGTTAAGGCAGTAAAACATGTACACGCAATACATAGTAAGTACTTATGTATCATCCCTATATACACATCATCCAGTGCATACATACATATATGTAGGTATATGCATAGTAAAAGCACAGCAATAGCAAATAAACAATTTCTTATAATTTTCTTACTTCCTTCTCATCTCAATAAATCCGAAAGGACTTAGGCCGCTTTAGGCAGCTCACTCGTGTGTGCTGAAATACCACGAGTATTTGTAGCCAAGCAAAAGACGAAAATCAAGTAAGCCGTCTGTGTTGGGTCAAGCTCATGTAGAAGAAAGCTCACATTGTATATACATGCATATATGTATGTATATCTTTCAGTCAGTTTCTAGATTTTAATACTTTCTGATGATGACAGTATACATTATACATAGTATATAGGATCAGTCGCAGTAGCAATAACATGTATGTTCTTCAGCTTCTTTTACATTTTATCCAACAAAATGACAAAACATTTAGAATTTCCTTTAAGAGGAAAAGAGCAGAAGAAGAAGAGAAAAAAATAGGAAAACGACCAAGTTTAGTAGTAGATTTGTATTCTCAATCCCTCAGAAAAACGAATCTTATGCTACTCTCTTTTCTTCTTGTTCATGTCGTCGTTGTGCAGTTGTTGTTGTAAAACTTAGTCACTTTGTAAGGTCGCTGCTACTGCTGTTCTGTTGTTGTAGTACATGCGTTTGCTTTCAAACATTATTTATTCCCAATACATGGCAGCTACTACACACACATGCAATACTTTTTTTAACTCTTGACGACGACCAAGAAAAGCTCATAGTGCGTTGTCGTTAATGCACGTCACTTACCACTGGTGATTCTTACGACCATATATATCATACCTACATACATGCAATAGAGCATATGTATATACACCTAACCCTAAAGGATTTACAGAAAAGCCTTTGGAGAGCTACTGCTATTATGGGTTCACATCATCATCATCATGATCGTGGTGATGGTGTTTGTTACATGATTCATGTTCCTACTTCCATTTCTTCTTTTAAGTCAAAAGCAAATAATAAAAACGCTCCAGTCCAGAGACTCATGGACTTTGAATATTTCAAGAGACACATGGACACATACACAAGTTCAGATAGATATACAGACAGACACACGATATGCACTGCCATTAGAAAAAAACTGTTGATGTCTCTTTCAAGCTTTTCATGAGTAGTAAAAGAAAATCTAGCAAAAAAAAACAGCTTTTCATTTCAAAAGACCATTATACACATAAGAAGTATTAGTATTATATGTACATATTATTATGCTTTATATATTGGAAAATGGAGGAATGAAATGAAATCCTAACGGCGAAGAAAGATACACAGAAAAAAAAGAAAGAAAAACATAGCTCCCTGGTAGAAGTGTGTAGAGTGCTGTCATCGTCGTCGTCGTTGTTGTTGTTGTTATGTTATATGGAGAGAGCTCTGCTGTAGTTTTTCATGTTTGCTTCTTTTTTTGTGGCTTTTTGTCCTACTGAATTCCAAACATGTTGCCTGCTGTTATGTGCCATTATTTCGATGTTTTGAATAATGTGGTGCGACAAGACCTTAAAAGACATTACGACAAACTTGCAAAATACTAGTCATTCTACTGGTGTGGTGGTAGTGTCGGTGTCGAGTATCTCCTTTGGTGTTATACATATTATTTTTTTCTCTTTTTTTCATTCTCTCTCTCTTTTTTTAGCCAAAAGCGCTATATGTAGCTCATAGCTTTACTACCACACCAATGCAATCCACTATAATACAACATACATTAAATATGAGCTGATATGTTGCGTTGTGTAATATCCGCTGTCCTTTTTGTATATGGCAGCAGGCTGACATAAGTTAAAGCGTTGTGCTGGAAAAAAAATACAAACAAAAAATGTGTGTGTGCGCCTGATGATGTTGCTCTCTATCCCTTACCCTCTCTCTTTAAAGTAAATGTAGCTTAAAAAATAACGCGTACATTGAGAAGGCATGTGAAGAGCGACCGACAGAGACACAAATTTTTTTTGAGTAGTTTACACAAGGCACTTGTACAAAACTGCTCTTTGGTACAATATGGCAGTTTTAGACCATCAAGTGTAATTCATGTTGCTACATATTTAATGCAGCCAATCAGCAGAATTTCTAAGCAATGAGCCATGCCACCGTCTGCGCTGTGATCTCAAGAAAATACTAGGAGGGTTTTTGCGTAAAAAACACACAAACCAACAACAACGCACACACACACACACATAATTTTGCATTAGTACTACTGAACCTCTTCCTACTATACCTACAATAACAAAAAAAACTTTCCTTATAATAAACTGAACTGTTTGTATGTGTGTGTGCGTGGAACATGCCACATTTTCTGGAGTGGAAAAACGAGAAACAAAAGTTTTTCATTGCATTAACCACTCAATTTGATAAGTTTTTGCATACATTTTGTCTAGTCCATATACTTTTATATGCAGGCATCAATGCACCCTATCATCCCTTTAAACTTTCTACTACCACTAAAAACGTTAAGTCCGGCTGTCTCAGATTACTTTTTTCCGCTTGGCTGTACACAAGAAAAACTACAACTTTTTTGTTGAAGTCCTTTTCTGTATCTCTCTTCTTATTATAACTGTCCGAAAATATTATTTTAAAGTGGTGGTGGTAAGAAAAGTTTACCGAAAAGTGACTAGAAATATGTACCAGTAAAGCGGTTGTGAAAGCTGCATTATGTATTATGTATGTAGTTTAATGAAAGGAAAGTATATACATTGTATTATTGTAGGACTTATACAGCAGCAGCAGTGGTCCTCTAAGGAGGGCTCAAGTGCGGGGAAATTGTTCAACTACCGCTTGCTGCTGTTGCTACTGCTTCTACCTATTTGCTTGTACACATACCTAGAGAGTAACACCATTTGGTATATATGTAAATATATACATACCTTTATATATATATATATACATAGTTTAAGCATAATAATAATATGTGTGTATGTTGTGTGCAAAGTGTGCATGCATGCATGCGTTCATTCATTCATGATTCAATCCAGCCAACAAACAACCATTATGTACTGTTAAGTAGGTCCTTGAATTGTGTTCAACACGTATACTCTCCGACTGAGAGAGAGAGAGAGAGAGAGACTGTGTGAGAGATTCTGCGTAAGTAGTCTGCTAACTAGAATGGTTTTTGGTGGTGGTGTTTGCTCACTTTGCTCTCTTCTTGCCTTTTTATAACTTCAACTTGGCTATATTGCCAATAGCTTCGTCAACAGAAGCCAACAAAACAAGAGACAGAAATAAAAGAAAAAGGAGTAGTATAAGTAGCATGGCACGCAAGTTTTGTAGTATAATAGTTCTTGCTGCTCTCGAGTACTACTGTATAGTATTGGCGGTGGTGGTGTCGTATATGTAGGTAGTTATGTTTGGTCGCTGCTGGTGGTGGTGAGGGTAGTAGTTTTCAGCTGCTGAAGCCAAGACAAGAGCAGTTGACTTTTTGGCTAAATAGGGCAATTTAATCCTAGACCAATCTGCTGTCATCTCAATTATCCTGTTCACTGACTTTCAGTCCAAAAAAGTTGCTGTTGCTTTTCTGTATATCTATGTATGTATAGAGGCGCTATAAACATTACATTATGCATACGCACACAGTACACAACCAGTACCATCATCATCACAGTCACTTGAACAAAGTCACAAAATTATACATATCTAATATGTTTCACTACCTATGTACATTATTTAAATGTAATAAGTGTAGTAATGATATCTGGTTTTTTTTGGGCCATTTCTATTGCCATCCTGAGCTTTAAACTCTGCGTAAGCTCTCTTCTACTTCTTCCTCTCTCTCTCTCTCTCTCTTTTCAAAAGTAATGTGAATGTTTTAAAATGAATTGCATAATATGGAAATGACAGAAACTCCAGAGTTAGCAGCATGTGGTAGATGTGGTGTTTTAGTAGGTACATTCCTATATATGCTTCCCAGCAGCGTTCGTTTCAGGTTGCGAATGAGCATAAGAATAAGAATATTATTATATGCAATTTACTTTATTATTGGACCTGTGGGTCTCTCTCTCTCTCTCTTTCTCTTCTATACAAGGTTCAGTGACAAGTGTGCAAGTTGAGCTTGAGCTCACCAGCAGCTCGTTATTCACTCTACTACTCCAGCAACATATTATATATGTTTTTCATAGAAGCATATATAACATGAAGCATAATATGCATAAAAATTGCTGGATCAAAAAAAAAACTGTCATTAAAATAAATACGTTTTTATTGTGACTGGGAGCAGCATAACAGTTATTATTATTTTTTAGAAATATCATCCTTTTCTACAGCGAACAATTTCTCTCTGTATTATTCACTTGCAGGCAGATATATAAAATATGCACACAAAAATGGATGAGTGCAGACTTGTATTTTTTTTAAAACTGACAATGTCAATTGCTCTCTCTTGTTCTGCATGCCTGCAATTTTAAAAGATAAAGGCCGGAATTTATGTGCATATGAATCTTTTAAAAGGACAAATTCCAGGGCAAACGTTTTATAGCAATTTTAGTGTTGTTGATATGATAATACTCAATATTATTCCATATAGACACACACGCTATAGCAATCAATGCTCGTCGGCATCAGAGAGTCAGCAAAAGGACACAGACACACACACCAACCTGCCAAAACTCCGTGCCACCATATGTGATTCCGTATATTATTACTTTGACACAGTTAAATATTACTTGTGAAAAATTTATCTAATGCATGTATGGTCTTACTTAAGGTTGCAGCTTTCCAATGTGTACTTAACACAGAGTACTATTGCACCAAAAAAAATCAACAGAAAAATGCACAAACTAAATAAGTAGACGAGTAAACATGCAGAGAGCTATACGTTATATATTTTTTTGCAAATTTTTCTCTCACATTCAACTTTGTATTTTAAATGTGTATCAGTCTAAAAAAAAGTCAATGTGACTTGATGATGTTATTCCCTTACCCTGGAGTGCCACTATGGGAAAACCCTTTTCCCCTTTTTCCTTGTGACAATGAGTGCTTGCACTTGTCCCTACGTATACCCAAGTGCGTATGCCCGTCTGTGCGCATATGTATATATAAAGATATTCTTTATATTGTGTATTTACTAAGCTAGAAAAAATCATCCTATGAACTGGAAAGAGTTGTCTTTCCCATTTTCAGCCTGTCTTTCACGAAATTACAAACTGTGGTGTGCTGCTGCTGCTGTGTGCAGCAGGAAGGATGTAAAAGTCCCTTTTTAGTTAGAAGGCAGAAAAAGGAGGAAAAAAACTGAGATATCGAATTGAACCTTCTTTTTTGGTTGTTGGCAAAAGACACATACTCCTCCTGAGCCCTATGACTCGTAGTATTATACCCTTCTCTTTTCTCTGCTTCGGTCTCTACACTTTTGCCATGTGACTTTTGTGTCTTCTTGAATTTGAACCATTCTACGTTTAAACTTCAATTGTGATGATATGTGCATTTCGGGGCAACACACACGGACCAGGGCAGCCAATACTATACCAGAACCAGCAGATGTGCCTTTTTTTGGTCCTTTTGCAAAATGTAGAAAATAAGAGAAAGAGCAATAGTAATAATAATAATAATGATAATAATGATAGTCTGATATAGCACAGACGAAAAACTTACTCTCATGTACCTTTTGTGTGTGTGTGTGAATGTGCATGTGTGCCTATATTCAAGCATGCATGCGAAAGTCATCCTATTTAATGTGTATGTTGGGCTGGATCCAAGATTATCACTTATGGGAGTCATCCAGCCATAATAACGAGGCTTCTGGTTAGTTACTTTTTTGTAACCCTTATACCAAATACAAAGTATAGCTATACATATTTTTTTTTCTATAAAAAAAGTATTATAAGAGATGTACAAACGCAATAAGATGGTGATAGGATATACTAGGTATAAGGTATATATATAAACATAGAACTACTATTATTCCACGCAAAAAAACCCGTCGCCGTTCCCCTTCTCATTCAAGCGTTTGCTAAGAGAGAAATTACACAGAAAATACAGACATTATTGACATTACTACGTCCATAAAGCGCAAAAAAAAGATAACTGCCGGCTGCTCTTCTGATGGATGCTATATCTCATCATGTTTTATATATGTATATACCTATGTATGTAATATGTAATGTAGTATAAGAATACATTTTGCATTCATAATCCTTTTTCGTAATAAAAACGATGAAAATAAAGAAAAACGGTTCGTTGCCTTTTTATATCCGTAGGAATTTTTATTTTTTTTGCGAATTTATAGGAATGGATGTGTCATTCCATCTGGATATTATGTAAATGATAAATTTTTACGGGGCTCCTGCTCGCCCGATAAAAGACCATTAGGATGCATCATGCACCTTTGAGATATGATATGAGTGTGTAATTGTAGCAATGAAAACGAGACAGAAGTGGCCGAGTTTTGAAAAGCTATTACTATTACATTTATGCTATATATATATGGCAGCAAAAGTCAGTATAATAATATGCCACTTGTATAACATGAGTACCTGTACGTGTGTGTGTGTGTGTGCATAGTCATTTAGCAAAGGAATAATGATCCACATATTATTATTATGTGTGCTTCACAAATTTTTCAACATCAAGGTCTAATTCCTTTACAATGTTTGTAAGCCAAGCCTTATTAAAAATCTGTAATGCTAATGCTGCATCAAAAGTTACAAAAGCAAAAGAAAGGGTTAAATGGACAGTGAAAAAAAGTGGGAGCAATAATTGTGCAATTATATTTTTTTGCTCAAAAGTATACACACACTGCTGTGCTGTGATATTAAAAGGAACACACACACACACACACATGGCTGTTTATTTTCATGACAATAATGGCGACAAAAGTGGAACTAGACTTGCTACACAACGCATGCATGCCAATGCCAGCACGCAGCATAGAAGCACCAAAGTATTTGATAGTGCTTAGAATTTACAAAAAAAACGACATGATGACGGCTAACGATGATAATGAGATGGGATTATTATATGAGAAACAGCAGAAAAGCAGCAGATGATTAATTCTTTTGAAAAGTATGAAATAGTTTTTTTTTGCAGTGATGATGATGATGTGCTGTTTGCTACTACTTTTGTCTCACCATCAGAAACGCAAAAAAAAATGCTGCATGTTTGTTTGATGATGATGCTTATTGTGAAGCAGAGTTTTGTGAGAAAGACAGATTATTTACAGTTCCGTTATTTTGAGATCTTTTTAACAAAAACTGAAAAAAATGACAAGGCTGCTGCTGCTGGTACATATATTTAGGATGAGCACTATGATGATGATGGTACGATATGTGATGATGATGCTAATGAGAATAATACGAAGAATTGGTCGACTGCTTCAGTTGTTTTCTTTTTTTTAAAGTGTGTCGGGAAAAATAATTATTTAATACCCATGTTAACTACCGTCCTGGTTTAATATGTGAGCAAACAAACTTGTGATGATGATCTAACGGGTATTATGTACGAGATGTGTGTGTTTATATCCCATCGTAAGCCTTGGTGCTGGTGGGTGATAAACATTCTACCGTTTTTTTCTTCTCCTTCTCCTTAGTCATTCTACTACCTATTTACGCACATATGGCTCATAATCTTGTCATCTTGTCAGTTGAGGAAATGTTATTCAAAAGTCATCTAAATCTGCGTGAGTTGATGAAAATTTGCCATAAAAATGACCACAATAGTAATCTAGTATGCATATAAATGTAGCAGTTAAGCTACTGCTGCTGTTGTTGAGGATTTTCTGCCATTCTACATTTCAAAATATTTTTGCTTAAAAGCTCATAAAGGCATGAAAAACACCAACTGGTTGATTTGAAAGTACCCATTAAATTCAATTGTGCTATATAAACTGCACCGCACGGTGTTGTTGTTGTTGTTGTAAAGGCATTTATATGTACATGTAATTCCATATGACATCATATAATCTATATTAAAAAAACTGCAAGCATTACTTTGTGATTTTTGTGGTGAGTTTTAACATATAATGGTAAGCACACTGCTCTCGTTTCTCAATTTATTTGGAGAATGGGTGCATTTGCAAAAAAAAAAGAATTCTCTCTGTAAATGAAAAAAGTATGCGCATAGCTGAATAGTTACATTCATCCAATCACCCAGATACTCGTGTGTATGTGTGGTGATGGTAACAATAATTGCAATACTTGAATGTTTGAGGTTCCGTTAACATCCCTGTAAACTTACCGAAATTCCCTAATGAAAACGTGCACGAGAAGGAAACAGCAGAGAGGCAGGCCGGATTCATAAGTTTTGTTGTGTGCGCGCATTAAAACTAAAGTAGCAATTACGACCTTACTCTCTGAAATTGGAAGTGAGCTTGAAAATGACAAAAAAAAACTGTGTGTGTATTGTGTATAGAGAAAGAAACAAATAATTGCCTGCATGTTTAAAGTATTATCATTATCATCATCTACGTATGTATGTACAACATGAGGTCCCTGAAACTCAAGGCTTCTTCTATCTTTAAAATGCGGGCTCATCATCATGTATCACATGTTTGCTAGTTTAATTGAACAACCCTCAAATACCACTTTTTGTCGTTATACACAATTCATGCACATAAATGCTTATCTCAATCCGTTCTCATTTCTGATTACTAGCAGTATATCTGGTGTATTTAATGTTCGGTTTGTAAGCTCTAAATGTAAAGTGAAAATCCATTTTTTTTGTTTGGAATTTACCGAAAATAAAAACAAGCACAACACAATATGCATATTATGGCCATGTCATAATCTATCATACGCACATATTATTATTATATACATACAAGCTTTATGTTTTTATGAGTGAGTAGGTATTTTTCTTTTTTTGAGGAGGGTAGGAGTGAGGAGTGAGGAGTGAGGAGTGAGCGAGCATTTTATATGGAAAATTTTAATTTGGTATGATAGCATGTTATAAAAACCCATCACTATTCACAGACAACCGAAAATTACTGAGCAGGAGCATGTAATCATCATCAAGTTACTATAACCACCACAGAGAGAAAGATAACAATTTTGGCAATTCTGGGAAATTATTTTCCACCACAAAAACCGTATTGATTTGGTCACCAGAAATAGTTTGACATTTCCTATTTTTGATATGTTTGTCGATATTATAAGCTGGTGTGTATATACATACATATATTTGCAATCAGCAACACAACAACATGATACCCCAAAAAAATAATTGGACTATTATAGTACGTAATATTTTATACTATATATACCTACATTGAAACAATATATATTTACCGTAAAATACCTATCTGTATATCACGTGCAATGTTGGTAAATACATAATAGGTCATTTTGATTATTTCAAACTTTTTGACAGATGTCATGAGAAGTTTCTTTCTGCAAATACCAAACTACAGGGCTATACATAAGTAGCCAATATATGCTCTACTTTTTTTTTGGAGTTTTATACTTTAGTGTTCTATTTGCATAAACACAAAATGAGAATAGGTTTAATGACATTTTTTTGTTAATTAATACTTGACGTGGATTAGTTTGTAAAGTAGATTAACTTAAACGTCTACTAACGTAGTATTTCATATGATAGAATGCATGATATTTTTTTTAAGCAGATAAATAAAACAAATGTATCTCTGAGGATTCTACGCACGGTAGCAATTTCGATGTTTTATGATTGCAATCCTATATATTAGTAGTGTGTTCATTATTCCAACGGTTATGTAACAATATAACCCCTTGCTTTTTAATTTAAACAAGAAGAAGGCATTTATGAATTTTTTGTTGCATTGTCGCCACCACCTCAACATAATATTATGTATTTAGTGCACAACAGTACAACCACCACCACATAAAAAATACTAAAGTTGCATGATAATAATGACATGGTATTATATCTTTCGTTTCATTAACCTGCTATTTATGTATTGATAGATTTCGTAGAACCCTTCAGTTTCTAAAGGAAAAAAATAGCATTAATAATGATGGTGGTTTGTGCAAACCTGAAAAAAATCGAAAAAGTCCGTTATTTCGTGACAAAAAATATAACACAACAATTGAGCAACTATACGTAATTTATCAATACCTATTAATGTCAACATAAAAACGGTTTCCCAACCAGCCTTGTTTTGTAAATACACACGCATGACGATATATAATTTTCCCTGGTTTTAACTTGCTATCATTTCCCCGAAAAAAAAACAGCTTATTTTCCTTAGACTAAATTATCTTGTAAAAACCTCTATTGTTTTATATATGTTGTCGATGAAATATAAGATAAAACATTAACCATCACAATAAAACATAAAGAACATGTTCCTTGCAATCTTTTGGAGACCATATTATTCAACAACAACACCAACAACCCAAAAATAGGTATAAAAAAAGACCCAAGTAAAGATACAAGACTAATCAGGGCTTACATGCTCCTAGTCTAGTATACTACAAGAAAACCTTATCTAGTGACAATATTGTTTTCATTCTCTTATTATATTATATGCATACACATACGCAGTAAACTTTCATGACAAACATTGACAAAATTGTATAATTGGAAATAAAATGTCTATTATTATTTTAGCTGTACTTCTAAAAACCATGCAAGGAAAGGTGATATTTTTATAGCTGTGTAGTGCGGTTTACCAGTCAAAATGCGTAACAGAGAAAATGAAGAGAGAAAAAAATGCAGGATTTTTTTATATATATTATAAACGACAAACAAAAGTTTGAGTGAAAGGAAGGAATGATGAAGTTGTATACATATACTAGTCTAATGGCATATTATATATAAAGACATTCAGTTGATGATAATGATAATGTGAGCAGTAACAGGCATAATGAAAGAAGCCATCAAATTTGAAACTTTTCAAGAGGAGAATATATGAATGTATGTAACTATTACTATTTTATCGGTCGACCATTTCGTGGTCATCTAACCAGCGTCATATATAAAACAAACCACTACTTGCTCGGTTGCTGGTGTACATGCCAGAAGAAAATTTTTAGCAGAAATTGCTGCTCTATTATAAGAGCTCGTGTTTGGTTTGAAAGTTGAGAAATTCAATAACAAAACCACATGTTATGCACATCATTTTTATAGCTCTATCATCATCAACATAATACCTAGAAGAGTATTATCATTCTCCCTAAACATCCTCATCATCATGACTTATTTCGAAACAACGCCCAAAAAAAATTGCAATTACAATATTTTGGTCAAGAAATTGCTTGCTTCTTTGAACACACTATACACAACACCACCACACACACATTTCCCGTTTCTTCTAGAGAAACAGAAATTTAAAAAAAAATTAAAAAGCCCGAAACCGCGGACAGCTCATCCTATTGAAATGGACACTTTTTTTCAATTTGCAGTTATACTCAAACGGAGTGACTCTGACCATAACTTTTAAAAAATGAGTAGACTTTTTTATACTGTTACTTGTATCATGGGGTCCTATTGAATACTCCTTTTTGTCATTTTCATTGTTCTTTCCTCCTACTATGAAATTATTTATTCATGGGGACGATAATGTTAGTGATGATGATGGTGGTGGCAGTAGTATCATCATCATAATAATCATAGAATGAAAAGATGATGATTATTTGCCACTTTTTTTCTGCAAGCTTCATTAATGCGTTCCCCTCATTTTGCATTCCTTTTTTAAAAAAAAAAAAAAAAAAGAAGAAGAGAGGAGTGTCCATTAAAAGAGGAAGTACACATTTTTCTGGTAATGTCATTAGCAATCCATGTGTTCGAGTTACTAAATTGAAGCTGGTACGTATGTATACCAACCATACTGGTACCGTTTTGTACTACTACTACTACTGCTCCGTAAAAAAATATCCAAACTTAAATCCAAATGTTTTAGCTTTTCCCCGTTCTCTTTTTTCTGTCACTACTAAAAAAATGTTATTCTCCCAAAACTCCCACTCAGCCACTACGACCACTCAAAACTACCAACTGCTTTTTTTCTTTAAAAGAAGTAAAAAAAATGTTGGCTAATTACATCTTGCATACATTCCATTGCCACCATCATTGTCATCATCAACATCAAGTAAGGCCAGTAATACCACTAACTAAAAGAGAGAAACTTGTGCGAGCATCACCCACATTGCATTCATTCATTCAACTACCCGTCTTACGATGACGACCTAAAAGTAGCGAGATCCATTTATTTTGAACACAAGTAGTAGCGGTGGTGGAGGTTGTGTGATACTTATTCTTATTATATATGTACCTACTTACATTATACACCATATATATACCAGTATAACATGCTCCATTTTAACTTAACAAGTTGTGTACACACACACATGCATCTATCTATATTACTCGCTAAAAGAAAAGTACGCTATGACGAGATGAGCTGGTCGTTCTCGTCCCCTTCCTTAATGGTGACAGTAATGGGTTTTCAGCTGCTGCTGTTCTCTTTTGCATTTTTCTTCTTCTTTTTTTTGTTCCTTTCTTTTTTTCTCCCTCTTTTTACATCAACTATTACTATTACTACACTAACACATTTTTTTCCCAGAGAGTTTGCAAAGAAGCAATTCTATGAAAATGCTGTGGTGTGATGATGATTATGACGGCAATGACGATGCTGGTGACAAAAAGGAAGGAGTATAAAGTAGCAAAAAAAAGTAGCAAAGAGAATAACAAACAAGCAAAAAAAAAAGAAGTGAGTATAGTGTGTGACGATACTAATAATAATAATACAAACACACTACTCTGTGTGTTGTATAAGTTGCATCATGTGAAGTGGCAGCGTAATATGGAATGACATAACGAGACATTTTTTGCAATTTTCTTCTTTTTTTTGTGATGAGGAAGAAGACGGGGATGATGGTGATGATGATTATGCTGAAATTCAACTAGGCTCTCACGGTGCCGGAGAATAATAAATGTGGAGAAGAGAATGAGAAATATATCTGTGTATTTACTGTAAAACCATGTAATGTGTGTGTTTATACAAATGTATATACATCCTTTTGTATGTATATAGCATGTAGTATGTATGTAAGGTCTAGTAATTGTGTGACATGATATGAGTCCACTTTACTTTTGCTGCTACTAAGAAAGAAAGAGAGAGAGAGAAAAAAGAATTTTTTTCTTCTGAGTGTCCAAATTACATAGTTATTTTTGTGTGTGAGTGAGTGTGTACGGGCTCGTCCATTTTTCTCTCATTTTTCATTCGCGCGTCATCATATTATAATAATTTGTAATACTTATATATTATGTGATGTGAAGAGATAAAGGTTTGCAGTTGTTGTAACTCTTTACATGCTTTTAAATACAGAATTTTTTTCACTTTTGTTTTGTAGTTATGTAGATGTAAATGAACGCTGATACGCCAAGTTGTTTGTTCGCGGTATTGGTTTGGTTACTACCATGAAAACTAATTTTAGCTAGCAGAAAATGTACCTAGGCATATACAATGTGATTTGTTCATACTACGTAGTGTAGACTATACAGTGTATGCTATTAGCTTTGAACAAAGAGACCATGCGTTTCCTTCATATTTATTGAGGAAACAATTGGCACTATTCCGTGCAAAAATGTTTAGTGGAACAACAGTACAATAACACAACCCAACCATAACAAATAATTACTAATGCATGCACAAAAGTAATTATTATTTGATTGGTACCTGAATTTTCTGCAAATAACATAGTTTAAATAAGTCATTTTCCAAGAGATAAAACAAAACAAAAAAAACAAGTTTAGTATCAACTCAACCGGACCTAAATATTAAACCTTCTGATAATTGTCTTGTGGTATGCAAAACGGATTGTCTTTCTCGGTGTCCAATGCACTGTATAATTTCTCGTTTTTGATAAATAAATACAATGTTTTTCATATTGAAAAAAAACTGCCCATTATTATCGCTGAGGAAAAATAATAACAGCAATCTCTTGTCAAATGAAGTAAGTTATTATTATTATTATACAAGCAATATTGTAACATATGTGCATTATATATACTGGAATGACTAACGGGAAATCATATAATTGCCATTTTATGAAGAATGAAGTAACAAAAATAATATGAAAATTGTGGAGAAATATGTGAATTTTGTTGCTACACTAGAAATTATGTTACATTTATTTGGGTCCGGTGTGGCGGTAAAGTAAAGGAATAATGGCAATATGGTAATTATGATAAGTCGGAACACATCATTTATAGTAATTAGATATTTTTTACTAGGCTTGTGGTTTTTTGATGAGAAAAAGGACTGATATAATATATGTTCTTATGATGAATACATGGGACATTCTAATGAATGTTTAAAGAGATGTATTCGGCTCCTTGTATTCCATATCATGATGAATGATATATATATTTGCTTTTGTTATAATGTTTTTGCAGTAATAATATTTTGTGCGGAATAGGCTTTCCCCGTCATCCATGTCATTGCTACTTATACTACTCTTGTCCTTCATTTTATATGTATGTATTGTATATAATTACCAATGCTCCCATCAACTTGATGATAACATGCATTAGTAACTTCCTTTGTTTATTTCACGCAACAAGACTACATGACAGTTTTTTCCCTGATGATAATTAATTAGTATGTTTAATGCATATAGAGATTACGGTTTTTTTATTTGCGTATTTTAGTGTTACACCAAATAGGTATATCATATATACCCTTGCACAGCATACATAATAAGTAGACATTGGTTTTAATAGACTGTTTGTTTTTTCTCTCTCGACGAAACAACAATATCGCATACCCAAGTTATCGAATAACAGACCAAATATAGAACACATGAATTTTTTCAGTGAGTCAGAAATGACTATTTTCTATTAAAAAAATATGTATAAAGGCAATGAGGTACATGACTAGCGTGTAAACAAAAAAACAGAAGAAAATAAATAAAAATATTTAATTGTACGGTACATTCACAAACAAAAAAAAACACAGCTATTCTGGGCAAAATTGTTCAGGAATGGTTATGGCCAGCCCAAGACATGTTTTTAAAGGTGTACAATTGGATTTCACACGACTATATGCTGTTTAAAACATTGAATGGGCAGATTGTAGAGGTAGGCAATATTAAATAAAGTATTTCTATAGCGAGTACATTTTGGGTTTTGCTGGTGAATAAGATCAAGCTATCTGCATTGAAGGAAACATGCACAAGCGTGAAGGAATGAGGACCCCCTGTGAAGTAGCTCTTTGAAGTTTTTGAATTACATCATAATTTATTCACACGTGTGTTTCTGATAGAATTTTTTGCAATTTTTTCATTTTATATTGGGCTTACAAACAGGGTTAAGAGTTAAAAGATACGTGGCTAGGCGTTTCAGTATGAAGGATTTGTGCCACAATATATACCAGGGCAAATTATACTGGGAGTGAACTGGTGTAAATTAGGGCTAAATGAAATAAAAAGTGTTATCGAAAGGATATGGTACCATTTTACCGCGCCACCTAATAATAATGTGCACATGCGTTTTATTTTAGTGAGTGAAATAAAAGGAAATCCGTTGTAAAATTTATCACCAAACAATATCCAAATTAGTGTAATTAATCGCTTGTATTATTCATCATTTAAATAAAATTAAACGACGTTACAAGCTTAATAGTCCTGGGATTATTTTTTTTTATCATGAAAAAAAATCTGTCTCTTTTCACTCAATTGTGTTAATCGTACAACAGACAAAATTTCCTGTACCACCACCGCCCAACAAGATTGACTAACTGAATATCCTGTCAAAATATCCCGAATAAAGAGTTTGTCACTTTGTCTGTTTCATTTATGTACATGGAATTATTATCCCTGCACGTTATTTAAATAACGTGTGATCGCTTGCATCATTGAAATTTCAAAACTTTGATGTATTCAAGTAATAAACATACATAAATACCTACGAAAAATTTTCTATCTACATTCAATTCAACTCATAGCAATCCTCATTCATAATATGCATTCACATTCATTTCACTTTGAATTGTACTACAACTGTAAAAAGAAGTCATTCAGGCAAGCGATAAATCCGGATCAAAAAGATTTCTTTGGCTAGAGCAATAGCACAGCAGCAATTGTTGGATAGAGTCTTGCTGCGGTGTGCGTGGATGACAAAAGTGACTTGCATTCTTCCAATTCTCAACTTGCATAACTACAAAAAGCAAACAGGAAAGTAATTCCAGTAGTAGTAGTAAACCAAAAACCAAGTTGACTATAGGTACGAGGAGACGTAATCATAATAATATACAGATAGAAAATAAAACTTTGAGGAAAGGAGATGAAAAAGTAAGAACTTTGCTTGTCAAGCTTTATGCATTTTGGTACAGCTACACATCTTTGTAATTTTGAAAAGCTTTGCACTTCCATACACAATGATAATATATTCTTTAAAGTTAAAGGTAAACTACATTTCAAGGTTTCAAATGTGTCTAGTACATTCCTATATATATACTTACATATTTAAAATCTTTGAAACTATTTACGACTACCAGCTACACATACAACAAATATATTCGTAAATACTTATGTAATCTGTGATTATGTACATATAAATATTCACTCATTCTCATTCACTCAAGGCTTCCATGCGTGGAGGAAGGTTTCTCGCATAAATAATAAATGTAAATTCTATTATGAAAACAAATAGTATGCTGGGATAGATCAGGAAGAGGGGGAAACTTTTACAATGCTACTACTACTTTTTGTACAGCTTTATTTTATAATTCATAAGCTTTCTTTTATGTATCTTTTTTGTTCTTAATACCATCCCTTAATAAAATAGTGGGTATATAACATTATGGAAATGTACGCTATTGGAAATTTTTCAAGGTGATATAATATGTATCTGCTTAGTGATATAATATGTATATAATATATTCACTCATTCATTTTCATCTATTAAAGAAGCATTAAAACCGATAAATCTCCTCAAACCCCTTTCATACCAATATTCTCAGCATTTGTAAAGCATATATATGCTTATAGGTGTGCATTTAACACTAAAATAACATCCTGTTGTTGTATGTGACATGTTTTTTACATGTACTTTTTTTTACCATGTACATTATTACATATTATTATAAGGTTTTTAATGTGAGCATTATTTGTAGTAAAATGAAATGGAAAAAATATACCTAAACATACGTGTTGTTCTGTAGCACGCACGTACGTGTCTCTTTCATATGCCTCTCTGGCAAATCAAACTTATTTATGGAGCTGTAAAGTGATCCTCTGAGGTTTTTTTAATGAGGACGACGGAGGACGTGTGGCAGAAGGGAACACAAAAAGGATACACAATACTAACGTCTTATA